>OX451218.1:54563031-54818031 GCA_949628195.1 Phasia obesa | reverse complement strand
AACCAGGTTTTGCTAGAGACCGTTAACCCGTAGACTCAAGCAAGCAAACACTAACCCTAAAGACAATAATCGAGGTGATATACTACGAAGCCCATCCCTCAGATTAATATGTTTTATCTATTACCATAGTTGTTACAAAATAATAGTATAATAAATAAATTATATGCAAAATTTATAAATTTGCGTTTTTTTTTTTAATTTATAAAAAAAAACAAAAGAATACATTTTCTTGGTATTAAATAAAAGAGAGCGTAGATTTGAATTAAGCACACTAAATAACCTAAGATACATTCAGTTCATCCAGTTCAAAATCATGTACACATACTTATTTGATTTAAAAAAAGCAATTTTGGAAATTCAATCTTCCATTACATTATTTTTCGTAAACAAATAAACACAACATTGCCATACTTTTTCTTATATTCTACTATTAAAGCCCTTTCACATTATTATAATGAGTATTAAGACTTGTCAAATATCCAATCCAATGAGAAAGTGTGATAGTGTGAAAGCAGTATGTTATCAAAATGTGGAATAATACGGAAAGAAATTTAATATCCCATAATACCAAACCATTTTTAGAAAATTTTCTAAACGATAACATTTTTCATTTTATCAGGGTTGTGTTTTTTTAAAGCAAAGAACCAAGCTGATTGAATCGCAGCCGATAGTTTGCCGCCGCCGGTGAAATGTTTTCTTTGTCCTGCATCTGCCTTAAATTGCCATCAGTCTTAACGCCCACGTATGTACTTTGTTTCTGCCATGCCTAGAAATTGTTTTTTATTTTTTTATTAACCGAAAGCTTGAACGGCCAAACAAACTTAAGACCCGTCACCTCTGCCGTCCACATAAAATTGCTCAGCCGACGCCGTTCAATGTCTCGTCTCGGCTTGTTCCTTTGCTGATATTTTTCATTTTATTTGAAGTGTGATAGTGTGAAAACGAAATGTTATGTTACGTTAGATTTTTTGACAATCACCCAATTCTCATTGGATTTCTATCTTACAAAACCCAATGAAAATCTTAATACTCAGTATTATAGTGTGAAAGGGGCTTAAGTAACTGTATGATGGTGAAATCCAAGTACGTAACCGTCGGTTATTAAGTGCCTGTTAACCAAACCGACAGTTAGTTAATTTTAAATTTAATATAAAATAATTATACATTGTGAAAAGGGCCGTAAAAAAGATAGAAATTGCATTATTTATTTAAGTAATTTAAATTAAGATCAATGTGTAATTTTATTGTTATGCTTAAAAAACAACATTAGTAGGTACGCCGCTTAAAGTATGGACACGAATGCAACTTCAAAAGAGAATTTAAAAAATGTTTCAGAAACAAAAACTGCAAGTGTGGAACCAGACTATAAAATTATACTTTCGTCAGAAACACAATTTTTAAAGTATGGAAACGAATGCAATTTCAAAAGAGAATTTAAAACGGAATAAATGTATCTACTTTCCTAAATATTTTTAATTTAACACGAAGTACACATACATTTGTAGAGGATTCAACCGAACAATGAATAAATACGTATGGTTAATTAAAAGTGTAAAAAACACTTGTTGGCGCAAAATAGTGAAAAGACGTTTATTGTCAAGACAAATTTGTCTGAGCACGAGGCTTGGAAAATTATGTTAAACCCGCGTTACATTAGGTATTTACTTGCCTTAACAAAAGTCAAACTTCATATAAAAAAGAATTTTTTTTATATGAAATTTGACTCTTGTTAGGACATGTTGATGTCGAACCTATTGTCTATACCTGACAAAGCTTTGTCTTGTTAAAAGTCAAATTTCATAAAAAAACCCAGTATTAAAAATAATGTTTTTTTTATATAAAGTTGGACTTTAATCAAGACAAATTTTTATCAGGTATAGACGCTAGGTAATGGAGACAGGCTAACGTTGCAATACCACTAATAAAAAAGTCTATATGTTTGACGTTTATCAAGCCAAATTTATATCAGGTATAGACACTAGGTTAAATGTAGTAGATCTGGTAACGGCAAAGCACAAAGATAAAATGTAGTGTAAAATCGGCTTAAAAATAGCGACTAAACAACTTGCGCTGTCAAAGCTCTTTCCTTCCGTCTTTTTACAATTGCAAAGGTAGGTAATCTCACATAAATAGATTAAAGAATTGTTAGGTATTTTCAGCATCACTTGAGCAAAAACAAAAGGCATTGTACAGTGAGTACGATAGAAACGTTAATTTAGTAAACTTGAAGATGTTTTAGCATAAATATTATATAAATACTTTCACTAATTGCAGCCAATATGGCAGTACGGTACGAACTTTGTGTCGGTCTCAACAAGGGGCATAAAACCACTAAAGTCAGGAATGTAAAATATACTGGCAACAAAAAGGTTAAAGGATTGCGTGGTTCTCGCTTGAAGAATGTGAGTAATTTTGAAAATGTTCTAGCGCTGATTAATGTGCGGTTTCTGTATTACAGAAATGTATGAAAAGCACTCTATTTTTTGAGTGACTCCTTTACAAATTTATTAGATTTATTACAGAAACCCCACATAAATATTATTTATTGATCGAAAAACTATTTTTTAAATATTGCTTTATATTTAAACTATTCGCATTACATTTATTTTTAAGTTGTAAATCTCAAATAATTTTTTTTACGGAGCAATGGTTAAAAAATTGGCAGTTTTTTTCTATGAATTGTTAACATATTTTGATATTGTAAACAGGCTATTTTTTGTTTTTTAGATTCAAACTCGACACACCAAGTTTATGCGTGATTTAGTACGAGAAGTTGTTGGTCATGCTCCTTACGAAAAGAGAACCATGGAATTGTTGAAGGTTTCTAAGGATAAGCGGGCCTTGAAGTTCCTAAAACGTCGTTTGGGAACACACATCCGCGCTAAGAGGAAGCGTGAAGAATTGTCTAATATCCTTACTCAAATGAGAAAAGCTCAAACCCATGCTAAGTAATAAACCGTCGTTCCAAGATTGAGTTAGTGTGTAATAATCATTTTTATTGTGAGATATTGTAGTGATAATATTAAAATAAAACAAAGAAAATCCTCAATGCCCCAAAGAGAATGTCTTAACATTTTTTTGAACGTAACGCTGAAAAGTTTTTAAAATTGTTTGTTGTGTTCAAGGCATATTTAACCTGGTGACTACAAGACGGAGCTAATATTAAAGAGATTTTTTCAATTTCTTTTTTTATATGGAGTTTGGCATTAATCAGGTTTTTTAAGAGAATAAAATAAGGTCTGTTCAGTAACTTTCCTAGCAGAGGCTAGCAACGAGAGAATAAAACAGATATTTATATAATTTTCGCCTAAATATAAAAAGTAAATAAACGCTTTACTAGCAAAAGTTAGCAAGTAGACTGCGGTGGCGTCAAGAAGGACTTAGAACTTGTACCGATTTGACCATCAAATGTAACATTGTAAGCATACCGTTGTTAGCCAGAAATGCTACTTTAAAGAAGCTTAAACTGATAATAGTAATCTCAAGGAAACCATAGAAATAAATCAAACAACAAAAATTAAAGCACAATAATTTAAATAAAATTGTTTTAAAATATTGCATAGTTTTTGAAAGAGTTTATGATGCATTTAAACCTTCTATGTTAATATTTTTGGTTAGTCAGTGCTAATAAACATACTTATTTCAAAGAAACTTCTATAACATTTACGTTAATAATATTCCAAAAGACAAATATGTTTATATTATTTTTGTGATTTTTTGTGACCAATATTATTTAAATATTTTGACAGTTAAGACAGTAAGTAGTCTTTTGGGCTAGTAATGGTCATTAAAAATTAAATGTAAATAAAACGATTTACTTCATCTTTCACTCAACGTTTCGTCGATAAGGTTGTCGACTTCTTCAGGAGCAGTTTAGATTTTATTAAATTCTGTTGAAGAAAGTTTTTCTTATACATATGTTCATATTTAAGAAAATATAATTAAAGCTTGACTTACGATTTAGTTTACATCAGAATCATATATTCAGTTATCATTATTAAAATTAATGAACAACACGACACAAAATTAAAAATAATAAATAAAATAAATAATTAAAGTAAACAAATCACAACATCAAACTATATCACAGAACTATTACTTTTGGTGTATTCCGGGAGAATATTGCAGTTTTGTTTGGTCCTTATCTTCTTTTGTATTCAGAGCTTTCGATAAACGTTGTTGTACTCTTAGGCTCTCTAATGTATATCTCTTTCTCTGATTTTTCTTTGTCCAGTATTTTGACGCTCTTAAAATCTATCATGTGTTTGCTTTCTTTTATATGTTGTGATAAAGCCGTCGTCTCTTTTCCCTTCCTAATATCTGCTTCATGTTCAGCTAATCTTGTACCAAGCGTTCTTTTTGTTGTTCCAACATATACTTTATTACACTGATCCCTTTCATTGCCTCGGCATGTTATTTCGTAAACTACATTATCTGTCTTTAATTTGTCTATTTTCGTCTTTGCTTGTAAATAAATGCCTTAGTGTAGCATTTGATTTATGTGTTATATTTACGTTCTTATTTTAGATGATGTTCCTTAATGTTTTACTTTCTGTCAACCTCGGTATAAATGGTACACTGTAAAAAATTGATTTCTTGTAAGTGTTTTATCGATTATGTTGTTTATGATAAAAATTGGATAGTTATTCATTAATAGTATGTCCCTTATTTTGTTTATATTATTCCTTCTAAAACTTTTATCGCAAATATGAATTACTTTCCTAACAAAGTTTGTGGCAGTGTTTATTTTCATGGTTAAAGGCTGAGTTGAATCGAAATTAATCAATCTTCCTGAAGCTGTCGGTTTCATGTACCAATCAAGGATTATTGCTTTTCCGTTTCTTATAATTTTTGTATCTAGGTATGGAATTTGTTTGTTGCGTTCTTTTTCTATTGTAAATTGTAATTTGTTGTGATAAGCGTTGAGCATTTCTAATATTATCTTTTCATCTTTTTTGTTTATAACTGCAAGCAAGATGTTTAGCCAGATGGTAACATGGTACCTTTGTTGATGAAGAAATTGGTCTTAGAGGGATATTTTCTTTGTGTATCTTTGGTAGTCCATATAGTTCTGGTGCTGAAGCCGCGTGTGAAGTCATAAACGATTTTTGGTATTTTGATATATTGTTGCACTTGAAGAGTTGATTAACAATGTTGTTGTTCATCTTCTGCAGTTTGGTTGTCGGATCTATGTTTAATTTTCTATATGTGTTACTATCTTTTAAAAGTTCGTACATCTTACTTTCGTAGTCTTTTTTATACATAACGGTTTTGTTACCTTTGTCCGCTTTTGTTATAAATACATCCTTATGTTGTCTAATAAATTTCTTCGTTTTTTCATAAATACCAAGAATAAATTTCTCCTTCATGTTGTTTCTTAAAGATCTCTTGTAGTACGCGATTCTATTTGCTATAATAGATCTCTCAATAAACAAATATGTTTATTGTTCAAAATATATTAAAAACTGTACAATACCAAAGTTAAAATCGGAATTGTACCGAAAGAAGTACGATTGCAATAAATGTTTCATCCCTGATTTGTTTACTATTTATTATTTTAAAACAAAAAGGCCTAAAATGAAAACCTAAATTTAATGAGGAAAAACTAAATTTTATCGTTTGATATCCTCGCTAAATTAAAAAAAAAAAACAATATACCAACAAAATTTTATTCCCATTTTTTTATTATTTTCACTACTAAATACTGATGTTTTCCTCAATATTGCAAGTTTCTTTTTTGATACAATTTTTCCAAAAAAATATTTTGAACACAAAATCCCGAACAACTGTTTGAATAATTCTTGCTAGTAAAAATTTTACTAGCAAAAACTTGCAAGTAATTTTTTTCTCACATTTTTATTCTCTTGTTTTGCTCTCTCGTTGGTAGTTTTTAGAGTTAATGAACGCTTTTCCAGTAACAATTAGTACTAATTTTCAGTTACTGAACAGAGCTTTAGATATTACTGTCAAAATCCATATAAAAAATTAAGAATTTTTTGCTCAAATTTCCTCTCGCTTACGCTATCACCTTGTTAAATATGCCTAGACCATGATATAAAAAAGAAGGTAGTTCCAATCAATTAAAAGGGTAAAGAACTCCCACAAAGTTTTGAAAAAGTGTAATTATTTAATTGAACATTAAGCGAGCTAGTAATATTAATAACTAACTTTTCTTTAATATTATCACCTAATTTGTAATTTAAATTATTTTTTTCGAAATTAAGCTTGACTACAAATTTCATATGTACATATGTAATGAAATATTTTATGCTCCGGATACACATACTAGATTCGGCCAAAATATAATTCCAGTCCAACCATCCACGGTTGATATTTTACTTACTAACTCTAACATTTCATTTTCGCAGTTACAGTCACATCCAAATATTTTACAGTCTGATCACACCCCAATATCTTGTTACATTTTTGGAACACCACAAAATCACTTTGTTACAGTTCCGTTGTATAATCAGGCTGATTGGCCAGCAATTAAATACTGGGTCGAGAATGAAATTAAGAATCATAATATCGGACAAATAGAGCTTAACAATATAAACCTAGATTCGTCATTAAATAAATTAGTTAGTATAGTTAAAGAAGCTTTTTCCAAGATTCCAATTGGCCAGAAAAATCCTTGGCAGAGGGAAATTTCAAATACGTCTAAAATGCTGATTACTCAGAGGAACAAGTATAACCGTAAACTTAAAAGATGTAGAGATCCTAGTTACAGAACTCAACTAATCAGCATTTTAAAACAGTTGAATCACTTAATTGATTTTCATTTGAAAAGGGATAGAAATGAAGCGTGGGCTAAATTCATTTCCAAACTGCCTTCCGGCTCTAAAAAGTTTTGGAAACTAACAAAAGCTTTAAAAGGTAGAAATTCTACAATCCCTGATCTAAATATAAATGGGGAAGTTTTAAGTACCGGTGAAGCAAAAGCAAATGCCATTGCGGAAGTTTTTAGATGCAACAATAATATCACCAACAACAATTCATCACCTTTAGATAATGTGGTTCTAAATTATGTGCAGGTACTTAACAATGTAAATCTCGCTGACAGTGACAATTTTGAATTCACAGATGCAGTAGAGGTAAAGACATTTGTTTTTTCTTTAAAAAATAACAAAGCCCCAGGTTTAGACGGAATTAACAACATTATTTTAAAAAATATGCCCGATTACTTTTTTGAAACTTTGAGCAAACTATTTAATTACTGCTTGAGAAATGGTCATTTCCCCATTATATTTAAAAAGGCCAGGGTTATACCTATTTTCAAAACTGGAAAAGATCCAAAATTGCCTTCCAGCTATAGGCCAATAAACATTTTGAGCTTGTTGGATAAAGTCTTTGAAAAAATAATCCACAAAAGAATCGTAGAGTTCTCAGAACAGAATAACATTATACATCAGCAGCAGTTTGGATTCCGAAGAGAGCACTCTACGGTACATCAAATCAAACGAGTGGTTAATATTATTGAGAATAATAAAAGAAATCGTAGAAGTACAGGTATTATATTTCTTGACATTGAAAAGGCTTTCGATACAGTATGGCATAATGGCCTATTGTATAAACTTAACTCTTTTAGTTTTCCTTTATATTTACAAAAAATCATACAAAACTTTTTAGACCAACGTTCATTTGTAGTTTTCGTGGAGCGCATCTCATCAGATGAAAAACATATACTCGCAGGTCTACCGCAAGGTTCCGTTTTGTCACCTACGCTTTATTCGTTATACACGTCAGATATCACTCTACGCAGGAATCAGGAAGCAGCATTTTATGCAGACGATAGTGCTTTCATTTGCAGCGGTAAGGTTCTAATTCATTAGTTAGGAAAATGCAAGAGAGCTTAAATTCAAGCCAAAAATATTTTAATAATGGAAAATAAAGGTCAATGATGATAAAACACAGGCCATTATTTTTCCATATAATAAGTCGCCAAAACGCATACCTTCTCAATCTATGTTGTGCCGTGGGAATGTTATACCTATAAAGTCAGAAATCAAGTATTTGGGCATTATAATGGATAAAAAACTAACATTTAAGCAACATGTCAACCAAATTTGTGAAAAAGCTATAAAGTGTGGTCGGGCATTGTTTCCCATACTCAACAGAAGATCTAAATTGAATATGAAAAACAAAATATTGTTATATAAAATGTGCATTCGACCAATTATGAGTTACAGCTGTCAAGTATGGTTTCATAAATCTGCGAAAACTCATACCAAAAAGCTTCAGATTATACAAAACAAGAATTTGAAAATAATTCATAATCTTCCTCGTAGGTTAGGTTAGGTTAAGCAGGCAGCTGTAGTATACAGCTCACTTGGGTCCACGTATTGGTCCCTTTGTGTTACCTGCGGAGAGGAAGAAATAAAAGTAAGAGTAAGATTGGGGGGTGTAAAGAAAAGAGAGAGATAATTTAAGAAAAATATAGTGTAAGATAGCATATTGGCCGAGACAGCAAACAAGCGTTTTCATGCCTCGCCGAGTGGGAGTGGGTTGGAGAACCAGCCGCAGCTCCTCAGAAAAGAGTTTATTCTTCTTGGTTCCAGAAGTGAAACACAAGTTAGGCTCCCGAAATACCGTTGTCCAAGATTTTGAAGTCGTTGGTATTCCAGTGCAGAGCATAGGCAGAGGAGGTGAACGACCGTTTCCTCCTCTTCCTCATCTTGGCAGCTTCTGCAAAAGTCGTTGTAAGGGAGGCCCATTCTTCTTGCATGGGCTCCGAATAGACAATGCCCAGTGACCGTAGATATAAAGTCACGCAGTTGTGTTTTCGGCATCCGAAGTAATGAATCCGTCCTCTTCTGATCTAGTAAGGGCCAGATTGTCCTTGCCGTCAGACAAGTAGACTCATCGGACCATCTGGCCTGGGCCAGGTCATAAAGAGCACGGTTTATTCGTTGCCCGCATGCAGAGAGGGGAATGCCACAATAGACGTCAATGGCGCCATCATGAAGCAGAGTTCCCTTCTTTGCTAGTTCGTCAGCAACATTGTTGCCTGAGGTAGTCCCATGTCCCCGCACCCATTTAAGGGTGACCGTTGAATTTTCCGCCATCGCATTTAAGGATGTCCGGCATTCCAGGACGAGATTTGATGTGCTGAACACACCTTTTAGGGACATAATGGCAGCTTTACTGTCGGTACAAAACCAGATATCCCTATTCGATATTCTGTGATACCTTAGCCAGTTTGCCGCTTTTTTGATAGCAGATATTTCTGCTTGTAGAACATTACATTCATTTGGGAGTCTGAAACACATCTTGATTCCAAATTCCTCTATATAGACACCACCTCCAACTCCCACCTCCCTTTTGGAGCCATCTGTGAACACGCAGAGTGAGCCAGGGGGTGGTGGGTGGCCCTCCGTCATGTCGAAATCGAAGTTTCGCATGAAGAAGGGTTTTGGGATGCAGTAGTCTATGAGTCCGGGGATAATATTCGTGATTCCCAGGATACTGGCATGGCCCCACAGTCTATGGTTCCATGCACCTGTGACATTCAGTCTAATGGCCGTTCTTAGTGCAAGCTTCCTGGCTAGCTGGTCAACTGGTAGCCAGTTTAGCATAGCAAAAAGTGCCTTCGTCGGCGTTGACCTAATAGCTCCTGTTATTAGGATCGCCATATTACGCAATACTTTCTCTATAATAGAGATGTTTGCCCTAGTATCTAGTGCTTTCCACCAGACGATGATTCCATAGAATAAGGTCGGTTTGATTACCGCTTCAAATAGCCAGTTCGCAATTCTCGGGTTCATTCCCCAAGTCTTGCCTATGGCTTTTTTACACACATATATTGCTGTGATGGCTTTAGACGCTCTAGCCTGGATGTTCATTTTCCAGGATAGTTTACTGTCTAAGATTATGCCAAGATACTTTGCACTATGTGCTAGAGTTAGTGGTATTCCCCTCAATACGGGTAGCCTGAAGGGTGGGAGCTTGTATTTTCTTGAGAATAGTACAAGTTCAGTTTTGGCTGGGTTTACACTCAGTCCACACTGTTCTGTCCAGGTGCAGATCATCTTGAGTGCCGCCTCTAATCTTTGTGTGATAATATCAATATGGACACCAGATACTGCCACCGCTACATCGTCTGCGTATGCGACAGTTTTAAAATTCATCGAGTCCAGATCTTTGAGCAACTTATTGATTGCTATATTCCATAATAGTGGGGACAATACTCCACCTTGTGGTGTGCCCCTTCCCGCTGTTTTGGAAATGCTCGCTGAGCCAAATGTAGACGTTATCGTCCTGTTACTTAGCAGGTTCGTAATGAACCTGATGATCGATTGGTCAATCCCCAGTTCTCTTAGAGATCGGGTTATTGCCAACGGTTCGATGTTATTGAAGGCTCCCTCAATATCCATGAAGGCTACCATTGTGTAGTTTTTATGCTCTTCCTCGTAGGTATCCGACAAATTTACTTCACAGTAACTTTGGACACAAGATGATAAACGATTTCACTAGAGAACTGACACTGACATTTAATGAAAAATGCAGACTGTCAAACTTTGAATCAATAAGGAATTTACAAGGTAATCACTAAGATTCGTTCGTTAAGAATGGATGTATTAGTGATTATCCAAACAAATTTCTTTATAACTTCCATAGAGATCAAAAAGGTTTTTGTGAGCTATTTTCCTTAAGGCTGTATATTTATTGTTATTAGTTTTGTAAATTTAATTATAAGACTTATTGTTGTAGTACTTATAGTAAAATCTCATACCTCTGTACCTTTTATTTTAAACTTGTAAATAAAGACTTTTATTAAAAAAAAAAAAAAAATATTTTATGCTGATCATTAATTTCTAAAATCTTGATAAAAACACTTTTCATCTTTTTATTTACATATTTATTTGTGTGGTTTTAAACTACGATTTAAATATCTAATTCTAAAGAATTTTCTACCCAAAAAAAGTTCTTAATTTTTACATCCAAATTTAATTTTGTTAAGTCTAATAAGCTTCACATATAATTTTGAAGTGTTGATAAAGAATTTCCGTTAAGTTTCAGAAATAGTGAATTTAAATCATAGATGGGGGTAGTGCACTAAATTTTGATTGAAATCAGCATTGCACTACCACTAAATCATATTGCAAAGATTTTATTTCACTATTTTTTTTTTTGCAAATGTTTGCACTACCACTCAACGCAGATTTAGTGCAAGAATTCTTCACTCACTCAATTGATTGCAAAATTTTTACTTGCAATAAAAAAACAAAAAATCAATTGATTGCAAAATTTTTACTTGCAATCAATAAAAAGCTGCATTTATTCATACTCTCAATCAACTTTCAAAAATTATTGGTCATGAGAATTTTGAAATAAATTCGTTTTTTTTTTTAATATTTTACACCAAAATAAAAAAAAGTAATGTAACGTAATGAATTTTTTATCCAGTATTGAAACAATGTACATAATGGTAACAAATTAATTATTAATACTATATAACAGTTACATAAAAATTTTCAAAGTCAGTTCGAACATTACTAGGTAAGTTAGATTCCTAGATTTTAGTGCAATTGACGAAGTAAATAAAACGATTGTTTAAATCACGAGTCTTCTCATATCTTTGATATTAGATAATTCAACAGTAGAACAAAATGATAGCATATGAATAGAATTAAATACTTCTCTACTGGATTTTGACACTGAATTGGGTTGTCTTAACAAATATCCAGTAATTAGGCAAATGTTTTTAAAATTCAACACGCATTTGCCTTCTTTTGCACCTGTTCTTTAGTGGAATGGTAGACACTCAGAAGATAAAAAATTTGGTGGTAACAGTTTTGAAAAGTTTGTTGCAAATAATTTTTTGAATTTTACTTTTTTATGTATCGATTTTGTTTATGGAAATAAAAAAAAAAGTTTGTTAAACTAAAATTAATTAAATTAATTTTTGAAGGTCTAGATGGTCATACTCGTATATTTATGTTACATATATAAATTAATTTACTGTTTTATATAATCATTAATAAATATAAAATAAATTGAATTATATTTTTAATGAAGTATTAGTCTTCACTTTTGAATTATTGAACAAAAATAACAATAAATCAAATTGACCCTCAAATTGAATGCAAAATTTCTTCTTGCAATCAACTTGAATGAAGAAAAAAAAGTTGCAATATATTGCTGATTGCATTTTGTGAAATCAAAATAATTAAATTTTAGTGCAGACTTTTTAACTCACTATCACTAATGTTGATTGAGGCTGCAAATTTTGCAATCACCATTTGAAATCAAAAAAATGAATGCAATAATTTTGCAATATCACTCAGTGTGAGTGAAGATTGCAGAATTAGTGCACTACCCCCAACTATGATTTAAATATTCCAACGACTTCAAAAAATCAGTTTTTGGCTTATATAACCCACCCTCAAATAACAAAAATTCTGTTAGGCTCATTTTTGAAATTATAGAATCAGCGAAATTTTACAGACCATCGAATTCAATATTGTTCCTATTGCTTGAGATTACCACTTCAACAAATCATTTGCGTTATTCTGCATTCTCTCACATATGTCAAAGTTGTAGACACTATGTTACATTATAATTTTTTTTCCATTGAAAGGTAAAACAATAGATATTCTTTTAGCTGAATAGACACTCTTATAATTGAAAATTAGAAAAAGAATAATAGGAGAAGAGAACGGACGTGTTTCTGCCGCTGTCCATAAAAAATTTATAAACAAACTTTTAAGACATTATTTAAAATCGAAAAATACACTTATATATCTAAATAATAAGCCTATGTTTGCTTCAAATACAAGTGTTTAATTTCTGCAAATGCAAGCTGAAAATTTTTATTAATTTTAAAATAAAAATCACAAACACTTTAAAAACAATCAAGAAATACCTATTAAAGAAAAATATCAACAATAAGAATATCAACAATAACAACAACAATAATACTAGAAATAATCTTATGCTAATTTCTCTTGTGCTCATATTTTATTTTAAACAACTCTTAAATTGTAACTTTGGAAATAATTTTAAATACTAACTCTAAATTTTTGTGTGTTTGCTTATAAAAAGAAATAACAAAAATATGAATACACGAAGTGAATCGTCTGCCAAGAGGTTGAGAGAGTCAAAAACAAAGAATGTTGCGCGGGAAACAGTAGAGAGTGATGTATCGGTAAATTCTGCGATATCTGAACTCTTATTTTCAAACTCGAACGATGCAACTATACGCACACGATTATGGAACTGGCTGGATACAAAGTTTACTAAACAAAATGAGTATATTAAAGAGCAATCAGATTTAATAAAAACAACTATTGAAAACAATAAGAGTTCCCTAATACAAGAAATTGAAAAAAAGTTTAGTGATCTTAAAAATGAGATAGGTGACTTGAAAAATGAATTTAATCAAATTAATGAAAGAGTAAACAAGTTAGAGGTTGCCAACAATGAAATTGACAAATTAAAAGATGATGTGCATAAACTCAATTTAAAAATTCTAACACAAGATAATTCGGTTGTTGCATCTGACATCAGGATAACTGGTATACCATTTTATAAGAATGAGGATTTGTCTAACATGTTTGAGAATATTTGTGGTACGTTAAGTATAAGAGTACCCCCTCACAAAGCTATTTTTAGGGTAAAACATTTTAAACATATTCGTGACGTGAGTGACCCACCAATTATAATTAGAATGAACTCGCCCTTCGAGAAAAACTTGTTCTTGAAAAATGCTGCTGGTTATCGGCGTAAATGCAAATCTGCACTTTGCTTAAACAATGCAGGTTTCAATAGTAATAAGCCATTTTACATCAACGAGAACTTAACTCCGCATAACCATGTTATTTTTAAAACAGCACTGGCTTTAAAAAAAGATAATTGTTTGAATGCTGCTTTCACTCAACGTGGAATTGTATATGTAAAAAAATTCGACAAAAATGATCCTATTAGAATTGATTTTCCTGATCAATTGGACCAATTTTTTCGGACTTGAAGGCAATTTCACGGCGTTAGCTTTATATATTTTATTTATAACTAGCATTATCTATGTACTATTTGAATCTTTAACAATTTTTGACTATTTATTAATTTTATTTCAATTTATACTTATATTTATTTGTCTCTTATCACAATGTCAAACTTACTGCATTATAAAAATATTTATTTCTTACGTTGCTATTAGAGGTTTTTATTTCACCGTTAAGTATGGTATTGGATAATATTTCTACCGCAGGAAACAATTCCAAAGTCATAACGATGAACATGGTTAGGATTTTAGCCAAGCACAAGAAAGGTCTTAAAATAATACATATAAATGCCCAAAGTCTAAACAATAAAGTTGATGAGTTTAGGTATGTTTTTGAAAATTCAAACATCGACATCGTATGCATATCCGAAACATGGCTCTCTCCTGCGACCCCAGATAGTTTTTTTTCCCTGAGTGGGTATAAAGTATTTAGAGAAGATAGAAATGGTAATGCTGGCGGGGTAGCTATTTTTGTAAAAGATAATATATCTTGCAAAGTTCGTGTAAAATCTTCAAGTAATAATTCAATAAATGAAGAAAAAGTTGAGTTTATATTCATTGAAGTAATCTCTGATGGCAAGAAAATGTTAGTAGGATGCGTTTATAGGCCAAATAAAAGGATTTGCTTATCAAATTTCTTCACAACCCTGGAATCACTGACCCCTGGTTATAATGATGTTATTATATCAGGTGATTTTAACTCGAATTTGCTTATAGAATCAAACTTAACTGACAATATGTTGTCTCTTGGATTAACTCCCACTAATACAGTTAACCCAACACACCATACAGAAACCAATAGAACCTTGCTTGATATTTTCTTTGTTGCAGATATGTCAAACGTAATATTATATGACCAAATATCTGCTCCGTGTTTTTCAAAACATGATTTAATTTTTTTAACATATCACTTTAACGTTCCTACGTCACAATCTACAATTTACTATCGTGATTTCAAAAATGTTAACTACAACGTCCTTGAAGAGAGAATTTCACTTATAGATTTGACTCCTCTGTACTACATGCCTAATGTTGATGAGCAAGTTTCTTTTTTTGAAAATAAAATACAAGGTCTGTATGATGACATTATTCCAATTAAATCTAAAATAATAAGCCCTAGAACAAAACCTTGGTTTTCTGCTCGAATTAAGCTCCTAATTTATAAAAGAGACATTGCCTATTCGAGGTGGAAACGTTTTAGAACACCGGAGTTGAAGGCTGAATTTAAACCTGCGAGAAGAGATGTCAATACTGGCATCAGAATTGCAAAAACTGAGTACTACTCTAGACGTTTTGGTTCAGCGGTAGACTCTAGGCAAACATGGAAATATATTAGAGAAATCGGGGTTGGTAGAATAGAGAGTGTAAACAATTGCCAATTAGATGTTGAAGAACTTAACAGAGCATTTACAAATATACCTCTAATACCAACTGATAGCAGTTTTTATAGCCTTTCAGGTCTTAGTTCTAATAATCCTGAATCCCTGAATCTTTTTGAATTCTCTTGTGTGAGTCAATCAGAAGTCCTTTTATGTTTTAATTTAATTAAGTCTAATGCTGTAGGCTGTGACAACATTCACCCAAGATTTATAAAAATGTTGCTACCTGTACTTTTGCCTTATATAACTCATATATTTAACAGTATTATAATGACTAGCACCTTTCCGTCGAAATGGAAATATGCAAAAATAGTGCCGATACCGAAAATTGATTCTGAATTTAGGCCAATAGCTATTCTGTGTTACCTGTCTAAAGTTCTGGAAAAAATACTTCATTTTCAAATCTCATCATATATTAGGGAAAATAATTTATTGAATGATAAACAATCAGGCTTTCGTAGAAATCATAGCTGTGTTTCTGCGCTATTGGATGTATCTGAAAATGTACGACGCGAACTAGATGACGGTAAAGTAAACTTTTTGGTCCTTCTTGATCATTCAAAAGCTTTTGATATGGTTGATCACAGCATGCTTACCATGAAGCTTAGGCGTTTTTTTAATTTTTCTGAAACTTCAACACGGCTTTTATCATCTTACCTTTTAAATCGTTCACAATTTGTTCAATTGAAAAATGCCCAATCAGCTGCATTAGGTTTATCTAGAGGTGTACCTCAAGGGTCAATTCTTGGACCACTCCTTTTTACAATTTATATAAATGATTTGCCAAACCAACTCTTGCACAGTAAAATTCATATGTACGCCGATGATGTGCAGTTATACTTAAGTAGTCCAGTAAAATCTGTCACTGAAAATATTGTGAGGCTCAACGATGAATTAAATAAAATTTACCTATGGGCAACGGCTAATGGACTTTGTTTAAACCCTCATAAGTCAAAGTGCTTAGTAATTCGGAATAGAACACTAGACTCTAATATCAGTCTAGACATTTTAATAAATGGAGAAAAGATCAATATTGTGAATGCTGCCAAAAACCTAGGGCTTATTTTCTATAATAGCCTAACTTGGAAAAATCATATTAATACACTTGTAGGCCAAACGTATATAAAGCTGAGGTGTCTTTGGTCGACACAATATTATACTCCTCTAAATATAAGGCAAGTGATTGCAAAATCATATCTTCTCCCAGGTATAATGTACGGTTGTGAACTCTTTGCAAATTGCGATTCTACTAGCAAAAGAAAGCTGAATGTTATATATAATAATATTGTAAGATATACATATGGCTTGGGAAGATATGATCATGTGTCCCTTTTTTCCTCCAAGCTTTACGGTGTTTCATTCAACAATCTTCTTAATATTCGTGTACTCTTACTGTTACATAAAATTATTTATTCTGAGGTTCCACGATATCTTAGTGATAAAATTAGGTTTGCTAGATCACTTAGAGGTAAAAAGATTATAATTCCCTTACACAGGTTTCTTGTATCAGAAAGGCACTTCTTCATTCATGCGGTACGCCTTTGGAATTGTCTTCCTGATAGTCAGCAAATTAATAGCAACGTATGTAGTTTTAAGAAATTTTTGTTTAATTATTTTGCACGACAGTAAATCATTATTCTCAAAAATAAATAATTTTTAATTTAATTTACTTTTATCTTTACAAATCTGTATCTAATTGTCTTTACATATGTCTAACTAACGATTCATGCTTTCCTGTACTTTTAATATAAGATTAAATCTTGTTGTATAGGAATTGAATAAATGAATAAATGAAATGAAAAAAATGGTTTTTATTTAAAAAAATATTGATACACACAAAAGTTTACAAAGGAATGAAAAAATATTTCAATAATTTTCATATACATAATATATATAAAACTAAGGTTTCTATGATTAAAACATATTTCAATACACCTTCTCAATCATATAAACCAATATTATTACAAAAATTCAAGAAAATATTTTTATCTAAGGATTTTGTTCACATGTCGGCCAATTGATCTGAAGTGCCAATAGATTCAATTTTTACTACCTCTTCCTTGACATTATCTCTAATAAAATGATGTTTGATGTCTATGTGTTTCGACCGTTTTGACTCTATATTCCTTGCCATACATTCACATCCACGATTATCCTCGTAGATAATTACAGCCTCGTTTTTTAAAACATTTAAATCTTGTAGTAAACCTCTAAGCCATATTGCCTCAGATACTGCCAAACTTAAAGCTAAGTATTCAGCTTCACTCGATGATGTTGCAACTGTTTGTTGCTTTTTACTTGACCATGACACTGTACAGCCATAAACTTTAAAGATGTATCCACTGACAGATTTTCGATCTGTGACATCACTTCCCCAATCAGCAGCGGCATATCCAACAATTATTTTGTCATCATTAGCATTGTAAACAAGTTTCTTTGTCATTGTGCCCTTTAAGTATCTCAAAACCCTTTTCAAAGCTTGCCAATGTTCTTCTGAAGGATTTTGCTGAAATCTTCCAAGATAGCTTACATGGCAACATATGTCTGGTCTCACACAAAGCATAACATACATTAAACTCCCTAATAGTTCGCGATATGGCTTATCAATTGTAGTAGTACTATTATATGTTAGTTTTAACCCCTTTTCCATAGGCGTCTTAACTGGATTACATTCATTCATTGAAAATTTTTCTAAAATCTTTTGTATATTGGCTTCTTGAGAAATTTTAATATTGTTGTTATCAATTTCAAACTTCATACCCAGAAAATGCCTTAAACTTCCACAATCAGAAAGTTCAAAATTTCTTGAAAGTTTAGTTTTAATATTATTGATATGTTCCACGTTGGTACCAGCAATTAATAAATCATCAACGTACATAATAATATACATAACATCATCGCAAGTTTGGTTAAGTTTTACATATAAACAATAATCATGTTTAGAGCGAATGAAACCAATATTTTGTAAAAATTCATATAATTCATCATTCCAACATTTAGGCGATTGTTTGAGTCCATAAAGTGATTTAAGTAAACGACAACACATACCTTTTTCAGCAAACACCCCTTCTGGTACTGCCATATAAATTTCTTCATGCAAATCCCCGTTTAAAAATGCTGTTTTTATATCTAATTGACGAAGATGCAAATTTTTCTTAGCAGCAATTGCAAGTATGACACGTATCGTTGTAAGTTTTGCCACAGAAGCATACGTTTCGGTGTAGTCAATCCCATATTTTTGTGAAAAACCTTTAACAACCAACCTCGCTTTGTATCGATTGAAATTTCCATTTTCATCTTGCTTTATTTTAAATACCCATTTAGACTTAAGTAACTTTGCATTTTTAGGAGGTTTTGTTAATACCCACACCTTTTTAGATTGCATAGATTGTAGTTCTTCATTTACAGCTATTAACCAATTTTTAGCATCGGGTCTACCAGAAATTTCGGAATATTTGTCAGGTTCTTTGAAGCAACCGCATAATTCTGTAGTGGCAGAGTTACTAGTAAAGTAATCTAGAAATCTTAAAGGCGCTTTCCGTTCTCTACAACTTCTTCTAGGCTGCAGAATATCTCCATCACTTACTTGTAATACATCATCACTAACCTGTACAATGTTATTTTCAGACTGGTCAGATTCATCCTCAGTCATTATAGCTTCTTCTTCAATCACTGTTTCTGTAACGGGCATAATCGGTTCTTCATTAGTATCATCCCCTTCTTGACCGTTATTCCGTAAAAGTATTTTAATTGGTTCAGATTCTGTTTGTACTTCGTTATATGGATAACTTGACTCATCAAATTTAACATCCCTGGCAAATATAATCTTTTTTAATTTCATATCCCAGAGCTTATAACCATTCGGGACGTAGCCAATCATAACAAGTGGTCTGCTTTTGTCGTCAAGTTTATTTCTAATTTGTTTGGGAATCCACGCAAATGCTTTACATCCGAATATTCTAAACATTTTTACATTAGGTTTAGAATTGTACCACATTTCTGCAGGTGTGACATTACCATCTAGGGCTTTAGTTGGGCTCCTGTTAATAAGATAAACACCAGTTAGAGCAGCTTCAATCCACACATTTTTCGGCATATGTGATTCTAGCAATAAAGTACGGACTTTTTCCACCAACGTCCTATTAAACCGCTTTGACACCCCATTTTGTTGTGGAGAGTACGCAATTGTTTCTTCTACTTCAATGCCGTTCATTTTGTACCATTTCCATTGGTCCTTGGAGTTGTATCCACGCCCTTGGTCAATCGTTAATTTTGATAGCGACAATCAAAATTTTGCTTTAGCACTTGCTTCATACTCCTGAAGTTTTTCAAAAACATCCGATTTAATTTTAGAGGATAAATGGTAGCAAAGTGTGTAAAGTCATCTATAAAGGATACAAAATATTTTATCCCATCCCATGCTATAGGATTAATCGGTCCACAAACGTCTGAATGTATTCTTTCTAGAGGACGTAATGTACGTGGACGTGATCCGATAAAAGGTTCTCGACAATGTTTTTCTTTTATACAGATTTCACAAAAATCAATTTTTTCGGGTTTCACATTTATACCATTCACCATATTCTTGCTTATTAATTCATTTAAAGAAGATTGTCCAAGATGACCATAGCGTTTATGCCACAGTTTAACTTCATCACTATTTAAAAGATTTGCCTCATGTTGTTCCAATTTAAATGTAATTTCATAAAGACTTCCCCTTAAGTATCCTGTTGCAATCAACACACTATCCTTATATATAAAAGTTTTATCCTTGCTAAATTTCACTTCTATACCTGCAGCTGTCATCTTCTTAACAGAAAGTAGATTATCTCTTAATTCGGGTACATATAATACATCCTTAAGTACTACATCAATATTCTTATTTGACACACAATGAATTGCTCCTAAGTGATTAGCCGTTAAATACTGGTTAGTTTTCGCAACTTTTATTTGAATTGGGTTCAGAATTTTATTAAGTGTAGTAAAATAATCATTTTTATTAACGAGGTGATCACTTGAACCCGAATCTAATTTAAAAGTGATGGTTGACTTTAAGTTCTTCTTACTTTCGTTTGAATCCACCATAAAACAAATACTTTTAGTACCTTTAGGTTGATTCTTCAAAGCACTTCGAGCCTCACTATTGCGACATTCATTTGCTTTGTGCTCCGTCTTGCCGCACTTAAAACATTTACCAAAAAATTTTTTCTTTATATGTTTCTTACCAGCAAATGCAGTTTTCATAGGACCGTTTTCATTTACACAACGACTTGAAATCTTGACATCTTCAAGCAATAAGCGCTGATTCACCCCATCATAATTTAATTGGCCTTCTAGATTTTGAAGAGCTGTCACAAGAGGATCAAATTTTTCGGGAAGTGACATAAATAATTGGGTAAGAATGTCACTTTCTTCCCAAACAGCGCCAGCAGTTTTCAAACTTCTTTTCAAATTTGATTAAATGTTCAGCTAAATCTTCTCCTTCGTTTAATTTTATTTGCATCAATTGTTTTCTTACCAATATCTGATTAACTATTGGTTTCTTGGCAAATATTTCTTTCAGACTCTCCCACATATCCTTCGCTGTATTTTTCTCACGAATATAACCTAAACAGTTATTTCCTACAAATGCGACCAAACGTTCCTTTGCATTGCAATCTTTCTTAAAAAATTCTTCTCTCCTAGCAGCATCCGTTGAAGGTAAGCCCGTTAAAACTTCTCCAAGATTCAAACTTTGCAAATGAATTTGTACCCGGAACTGCCATTCGTCATATCCGCAACCGCTAAATTGTGGAATTCCATTTACTTCTTTGTAGCCCATAACCTCTTATAATTGAAAATTAGTAAATGGTTTTTATTTAAAAAAGTATTGATACACACAAAAGTTTACAAAGGAATGAACAAATATTTCAATAATTTTCATAAACATAATATATATAAAACTAAGGTTTCTATGATTAAAACATATTTCAATAGACACGATCAAAATAATCAAGCATTCGGTAGTATTTTTGAAAATATATTTGTATGAAAATATATTTACATGAAAAAATATTGATGCTGGATGAAAAAATATTGATTTTAGTGCTGGATGTCACATTTTGATGAGTTTCTTCTTCAATCACGTACAGCGTTGCCATTTTGGTCCAGTTGGACCAAATTTGGTCCGAAATTTTTTGAAAATTTTAAATTGGTCCGTTTTGTCGTTTATTATTTTTCATTCTATTTTATTTTTAATGTACGGCACCGATATACGTTCACAAATTAATTATTAACGACGTTTTAAAAGTTTACTAAATTAATTGAATGTGATCCCGATTTAATCGCCCATGTTCTGAAAACGCTGCGTTTTCAAATCGCAAATCATTTTTAAAACGCATTTAAGCATGTTCTGAAAACGAAGCGATTTGCTGGCGTTTTGCCTTTTTCGAAGTTGTGTTCGAACAAATAAAAAAACATATGTTTTATAATAACAAAACATAAACATAGAAAAAATTATTCATAAAAATTAAAATAATTATCAAAAAATAAATATTGTTTGAATAAATTTTAAATTAAACCGCTGCTATGCTGTTTGCAAAAATCGCCAGTTTATAAATAAACAAATGATACCGACAATTGACAAAACTTTTAAATTGCATATTTTTAATTAAAATTGTGAAAAAATGTTAAAAGTTTTTTTCAAATAAAAACAGAACATATTCAATTTTAATTTTACATCAATTTATTTTCTCTTTCAAGTGCAGTTTAAATAAAAATGACCAGATCGCTTCAGCATACACTAGCGGTTTGACAACGCCAGATTTCTAGCGTTTTCGTTTGCCAGAACACCTGTTTGGCGTTTTCAAATCGAAAACGCAAATTTTAAGCGATATGGGATTTTCAGAACATGGGCGAATAGTAGCAGAATGGAATTTGCTGCGCCTCAGCGAAATAAAAATTTCCGCTAATTTAGATATTAATGACTTTTGGCAAGAAATAGCATCAATAAAAAACGGTTTAAACAAAAAATGTTTTGAAAATATTTCTAGTTTTATATTTAATTTGTTATCTCTGCCACATAGCTCCGCCGCAGCTGAACGCAAATTTTTACCTCTATCGCTTATAAAAACCAAATTAAAAAATAAACGAAGTAAATACTTTCAACAGTATTATGTCTTGAAAGAAATTATTGAAATAAATAATCCACACTATGTGTGGTCAGCAAAAAGAGACATACCTAATCAAATATAAAATAATTTAATTTTAAGTGCTAATGAAATATTTTACCTAAATAATTTTTTATAATTAACATTCTTTGTCCTACAAATGATCTCAAACGGATTAAAAAATTTGTTGATATTAATGTATTTAATACATGCCAATAATCATATAAAACGTGTTATGTGTCATTATTATTTTTTAACAGTAAATGTAAAATACATACACTAAAAATCTGAATAAGATTATTTTAGTTCGCGGCATTTTAAATGTAATTAGTTATTTATAAATTTCATTATCACCCCTATTCTGCATTTCAATTCGAATCTAAATTTTCTCCGTTTGTCAAATTTGGTATTCTACATTCCGTTCAGTTTCGTTTCAATTGTTTTTACGATCGAATGTATTCTGCATTTCAACCGTAGCTACGTTTTTCCAAGTTGATAATTTGTTAACGGAAAGTTTTTCGGTTTTTGTTTGTTCAGTTTAAAAGTTGTAAATAAAAAGAAAACATGTCAATAAGAATATTTATATTCATATATATTTATTATTAATTCCTTTTGTACAAAGATTTGAAAGTTTTATTGGTCAATTACAACAGCATCTGAGCATTATGAAGACCTGGTGAATTGAATGGCAACGAAGGATAATATTGCGTGTGGATCTACAATGATGTGTAAATATTACCCACGGCGCTGCAGGATTCTTCGCACTGGAATGCTTTGAGCACAAATTCCTTTTACTTAGTTCAATTGTTTGTTTATTTCATAATTAATGTGTCCACAATATTTAATTTTTATTTATGTATTTATTTGCACAGATTTTTCGCAGTAAATTTAAATAAAATATAAACAAATTTAATTTATATTAAAATGATTTTGTCCTGAAATTTGTAAGTTTTATTTAACTTCTTGGTAGAAAACAGCAGCACTTGAGCATTATGAAAAGCTTACGAATTGAATGGCAACTGAGGATGATATTGCGCATGGATCTATAAATTAAAATTTTATTTTTATTTATTACAATGATGTATACAAATGATAAATATCACCTCCTGCGCTACAGGACTTTTCACTTTGGAATAGTTCAAGCAAAAATATCTCTTAATTATGTTTTGACTTTCCGATATTAAGTTGTGTTTATTTAATAAATAACGATTCAACAACATTTAAGTTTTATTTATTTTCTTTTTCACGGGTTTTTCGCACTTAATTGAAATAAAAACAGAAATAAATTTAATTTTTATTAAAATGACAAATAATTGTTTATTTTTTCTGTTCCTATTTCATTCGTTTCATAGAAAAACAGTTGGTTTGAACATACTCTTATCTTTTTCTTTCATTTCAGTTTTTTGTTTTCTATTTGTGCGTAACTGAATGCGGGAACGGAATCGAAATGCAGAGTAGGGGTGTATATGATTATTTCATACCTGAATTATATAAATCAAATAAATTATGTTTCATACCTTTATTTTACTTTGTTTCGGCGTATATCCGATTTTAAAAGAAAATGTTTTTCAATAAAAAGAAATAAAACACACAGAATTAAAATTCAATACTTGTAAAAAATCTCCAAGTTTTATTTATAATAATAATTACCTTGAGTAACAGAGAAGCACGTAATGCCTTTTTAATATCTAATCAACGATTAAAACAATGTCTTACCAAACTTAATCTTAAGCAAAATATGGCCAACAATACTTAAATACCGTTAACGGTTTACTCGTTGAAAATAACAAAAAGGTTTTCCAACAAGCATGAGAAAAAAGGTATCAATTTAACACTTAAAGAAAATTTGGAAAAACCGTAAAAGTAACAATTTGTACTTAAACATTGCCGGCCACCTTGCAACGATAAAGGATGTTGCAAAGAAGAACATACGTATAATTATTTGAGCTAATAAGGACTCGTGCAAGGCGAATTCATACCAGGTGGAGTCGATAGCCCAGCTGATTGTTTTTTGCTCTCGTTTTTTTGCTAATGTCTTTTCAAAAAATACATTGTTTCATATCTCCTAATCTAATGTCAAAGTTGTTGTGTTGTTGTCCTACTGCTCACACCTGGTATGAATTCGCCTTGGACTCGTGTTAAGTGTAAATAATACAATTTTTTTTTATTGAGTCATGAAGGACTCCTGATGATATAAGTTTTATTTATTTGATAGAGCCATTAAGGACTCGTGATGAAAAATTCTTAATTATTGAGCCATTAAGGGCTCCTGTGGACTGTATAAATTATAATTATTTATATTTTAAATGTAAAAAATGGGTGATTAAGGGCCCCTGTTGATTTTATTTGTAAACAAAATGAGGCATTAAGGACTCCTGATGCGGTTTCAATGAACCGGTAAATATAAAATTAGAATGGCGATAACCCCGAAATAACCCATCCGAAAATCGTGTATTGGGCTAATGGAAGCCCAGGACTGACATGTATACGACCTTTTATAATTAATGGCATAACCTCAGGCCCTAAGACCAAAGCCACACCGCTCGAATGATTAAAGTGGGGGTCAGCTAGTTGGAGACCCTGATATGGTTCCAAAATCGAATTAACGACAGATACGGACGGTGTTTTGATGCCTTGCATTTTATGCAACCGAGCCGTGACTATAATTTTTTGTGCCGTATCATAAATCGACTCGATGTCAATCCGGCAATATTGCACATTTTCCACATTAAAAATTGGTATTTGTAATTTTTTTGCAAAGTCCTTGCAAATATAGCTAGATTGGCAGCACGCATCTAGCACGGCATGCAATGGAAGCCGCGAACGACCTTGTCGTAGGTTTAGTCTTAGTGTAGGTGAAAAGGACAATGATTGACGCAATGGTAAATGAGTATGAACCGATACCGATTTTTGTTGTTTGGTTTTCACTCTTGCCGATGAAGTCTTATGCTCGTGAAGCAAAGAATTGTGGGTTTGTTTGCAATGTTTGCAAGTTGCCACATTCTTACAATTTTTGCCAACATGCCCACTCGACAAGCAGCGAAAACAAATTCTATGTACCGCCACCATTCGAAGTCTGCGCTCCAGGCTCATGTCGCTAAACTTATAACAAAATCGCAGAGGGTGATTTTTACCACAAATCGGGCATTTAGATCCTCCACGACTTACGTTTGGGTGTGGAATGGCAGGGCTTGAATCTGCGTCATGAGCCTGAACCACAGCCTTCAAAGTGAGGACGTCCATTTTTTCAACCGTTGGGTTATTTTGGGGTTCAAAATTAATATTATTCTCATTTATAATTGGCACAGAAGGTGCCAGAATCAAAGGCTCTTCAATACCGGCAGATGGGACCTCGACGGAGGGATCACAGGCAACAGTTTTCCCAATTTGTGCTGGATCGCTGGTTTCCATTGCCTCTTCATAGCCGATTTTTTTGATGATGGTCTACATCATCAAAAAAATCGGCTTGTAGAGCACTTTTGGTAGAGTTCATAACGCTAGGAAAAGAAAGGTTAGTATTTGTAAAAATTGATAAAGAAAAGTGAAGTTAAACTACTATTCGTTCAATACAACAAGTTTGGTTATTGGACGATTTATTTTACCATTTTGTGTGCGAATATCGGCAACACGAACGTGGCCGTCAGTGCCAGTATAAATTTTCTCCACTAGTCCTAACTAGTCTTAACTTCCATGATGTTGCCGGCAATTGCTCATTCTTTATTTCAACTAGGTTATTAACAGCAACCTCCCTTTGGGGATGTTTCTATTTGTAGCGTTTGTGCAAACCAACGAGATACTCATCCTTCCATCTTTTACAAAATTCATGAATTAAAGCCTTTATTACTTTACGATATCGATTGACTATACTAATCGGGCTGTCATATATTGTTGGCCGAGCCAATCAAGAAATGTCCTGGTGTTAAGGCAATCGGTTCACCAGGATTATCAGGCATAGGACATAGGGGACGAGAATTCAAACAAGCCTCTATTCTAGCCAGAATCGTAGATAGTTCTTCAAACGTGTAACGGCAAGATTGCACCTCTTTTCGAAAATGTAGTTTAAAGCTTTTTACCCCAGCTTTCCAAAGTCCGCGCATATGAGGAGCTCCAGCTGGTATAAAACGCCATGTCAAGCCTTTATGGCCAAAAGTGGGACACATTCTTGCTTGACATTCTTTTAAAAAGCTTCGAAAGTCCCTTGTTATTTCATTCGAAGCACCAACAAAATTCGTACCATTGTCGGAAAACATGGTTTGAGGCCAACCTCTTCTTGAAATAAATCGATTGAAAGCCGCTAAAAATGAGTCAGTCGATAAATCTGACGCAGCTTCCAGATGTATCGCTTTCGTAGAAAAGCATACAAAGATGCAAACATAACCTTTTGTTATTTTGCATGATTTTCCATTATGATTCTTAACATCAAAGGGTCCTGCGAAATCAACCCCAGTGGTTGTAAATGGGCGAGCAAGAGTAGTGCGTTCCTGGGGAAGGGCAGCCATTTTTTGACTGCAAGAACGCTGTCTATCAATTATACACCGCTTGCATCGCCGAATTACCGTGCGAACTAAATTCCTCAAACTAGGTATCCAATACTCACAACGGTAGATTAGCAACATTAATTGATTTCCACCGTGAATTGAAATCAGATGTATAAATTCCGCAATAAGTTTCGCGAAACGGCAGTCATATGGTAGAATAATAGGGTACTGTTCACGATACGACAGTGAAGGTGATTTTGCAAGTCGGCCATTTAATCGCATTAGTCCTAGCTCATCCAGAAAGGGATTTAAAGGTACTAAAGCCGTAATGACACTCACTTTATTTCGTCTTTTTAAGATTTTGGAGAACAGTACAAATATATTGTAACAGAAAATTCCCCCAAGAGCGAAGAATTAAGCTATATTTATGAAAATCTCCAAACGTCAAAAATTTATATACATGTTATCGATAAAAAGTGCAAAATGTCAAAAAAAATCTAAAAAATTTTAGCTTAAAAATGACATTTCTAGCTTAAAATATTACAGTGATGCTAACTCAATAGTTTTATTTCCGAATATAGCGATTTTAAATTACATTTTTTTCAATTCGAGGTTTTTTTTTGCAGAATAAAATGAGATAACATTGGTAGAAAACAAGAAGTAAACAACAGAAAAAAACAAATTTAAAAAAGTATTTTTATTGTGTTTAAAGTGTGTGTAGCAGAAAATGGAAGAAACTATTGCTTCTATAGTTTTAATAAATAATTTAAACATTATAAAATATTTTTCAAAAAAGAAAAATATTAAATTAAAAAAATATTCTTCACGCTGGTTACTATTTAGGGAAGAAGAAGGATTTGTGCAGAAGTTATATAAAGAAATTAAATGTGAAGACTCAAAGCTGTACAAAAATATTTTAAGGATGACCCCTCATCAATTTGGTGAAATTTTAAGGAAAACCAGGCCATACATAACAAAGAAAAACACGCGCTTAAGAAATTGTATTGGACCTGAAGAAAGACTTCTTGTAACGTTGAGATATCTTGCCACAGGTAAATATACATATATTACAATTAACTTGATGTTTAATAACTAATAGCTTTAACTTTTCCAAAATTATAATAGGAGAAACTCAGTCATCGCTGCAGCTTCCATTTAGAATACAACAGTCAACGATTTGCAGAATCCTAAGAGAAACTGTTCCGGCTATATATAAGGCATTGAACGAAGAATTTCTGCAATTCCCATGTAACGAAAATCAATGGCGCAACATTGCAAATGATTTTTTTCTGATGTGGGGTTTCCCCAACTGCATAGGGGCAATAGATGGTAAGAACGCTCTTATTGGCTATACATACATACATATGTACATATTATAAAAATATGAAATATTTTAGGTAAACATTGCAACATCATTGGGTGTAAAAGCGCTGGTTCAACGTACTTCAACTACAAGGGGTTTAACTCAATTGTTTTAATGGGTATCGCTGATGCCAACTATCGTTTTTTGTACGCGGACGTTGGAATGAATGGCAGAATAGGAGATGCTGGTGTATGGATCCGTTCTGATCTGAAATATGCGATAGAGAGCAATGAAATTAACATTCCACCTCCACAAAGGTTACCTTCATCTAATCTTGTTTCCCCATTCACATTTTTGTCAGATGATGCTTTCGCCCTAACAGAATACATGATAAAACCGTATTCTCATCGAAACTTGAGTGAGAAGGAAATATATTTTAATAAAATGTTATCACGAAACAGAAGAGTTGTGGAAAATGCCTTTGGAATATTGGCAAACCGATTTAGAGTATTGTTCGCCCCTATTCACAGAGAGCCTAAAGAAGCTACAAAAGTAGTGTTAGCTTGTATTTGTCTTCACAACTTTTTGAGAAATTCAAATATAAGAAATGGCAATAATTTCGATGAATTATCAACGGATGAAATTCAGTTCACAAACAATACAAATTATAAAGACATGTCACATTACAGAAGAAAGCCTCAAAAAAATGGAGAAAAAATACGTGACACTTTGGCCGATTATATGTGGCAAAAGTATAATAACGCTGAACAAGCATAAAAACACACAACTCTTGTATTTTAAATTATATATTGAAATATAAAAATTTATTACAATAAAAACAAACATTTTTTTTTGAAATAACATAAAAAGAGTAATTCATTTTCCCTGGAAACGCTTTCATAAATACTAAACTATAGTTGAACTACATAAAATCTTAAATAAAAGTTTTTAAAAGGTTTATTTATATCTAGTCTTCCTTCTGAAGATCAAAAAGGATTTGAGTAATTTTTGATTTAGCCAATAACTGTTTTTCTTTTAATAAGTTATTAATTTCATTAACAACAAATGTGCCAAATGCAACGTTGGGAACATCGGTTGAAAGTTTTTTTGTAAGGACTTCAACTAATTTATTGGAACTATCACAAATTTCTTTCAAATTGTCTTCGTCCATTTTTCTTTTTTTACGGGAAGTGTTGGCCGATTTTATACCACAATTGGAAGAACTGGTAGAGGTTAATTGTGACAGCTCCAACTCCACTTCGCTCTCAATGATAGAATCATTCAAATCATCATGGTCTGTTAGGATCTCAATATCAGTATACAACTCCTATTAAAAATTATTTTATTATTAGTTTTTATAAAAAAAATGTAAATTAAAAATACCAATATATATTTCTAAACGAAAGACAACTAACTTGCGTTCTATTTCGAACTCATTATATATATAACTAAATTAATTACTGAACGTATAATTTAAATCGGTTGTTAGACTGCAAATCGGTTGTCCTTAACTTGCCCAATACTCACATCAAGACTTTTCTTGTTGAAGTTATTTACGGAAGGTGTTGCTTCATTGGAAGGAATTAAAAACTCCATTGATTGGCTGTATTTCCAGAAAGTTGACATATTTTCTAATGTTTCAGCGCTTTCCCCACTCTTTTTAGCTTTTATGGCTTTCATATGCTCCGAATTAAAATATGTTTTCAAATTATTCCACTTTTTGCAAATATCAGCTAAAAAAATTATATGGAAAAAAAATTTTAAATGCATTGGTGGTCGCAAATTTAATTGGATGTTATGCCATATTAAATTTACCAGGATCGAATGGAACTTCTGGGCAAAACTCTGAATTAATTTTTAAAGCTAACTCCTCCCAGAAACGAACTTTTTTAAATTTATTTTTATACATGGGTGATTTTACATCCCATATATAAGGCACTTGCTTGACTTCATCAATTAAATAAAAAACTGCCCTTTCCGACCACGCTTTTGCCATTTTTTATAACTTTCAATAAATTTTTCCTATGTATTTAATTTAAAAATGCACATTTATTTTTCTAACGTTTCTAACTGTCAATAATTATGAACAAAAAAATTTTTGTTTACATTTTGTATATTTATTTCCTTCTAACATTAGCTATTTCACTCTTTCAATCTTAGATTAAGAAAAGACGAAAATAAGTGAGTGTCATTACGGCTTAAAGAACTCTTCTTATCTAAAGAGCAAGGGCTTCTTATCTAAAAGATTTTTATACTCTTCAGCGTAATATACCTTCTGAGGCAATAATCGCTAAACGTACCTTTATCCTTTTTAGCTCATCACTAGACACGAAATTATCTTCATAATTAAAATGACCTTTATGGGCTGGATGCGTTGAATCGAAAAATGTATGCAATGACGCGCATAGCCCTATCTAAAGATGAAAATGGTTCTAATATGTCCTCAAATTTTGAAAAAAATGATGCATGAACCTTGACCTTTCGACTTTCCATATCAGTGTCAAGATTTCCTAAAGTTGGTGTATACCAACTGGTTTTGTCCTATTTTAACCATTTTGGGCCGTGCCACTAGAGTTCACTTTTCGATAAAGTGAGCGGATCCACACCCCGGCTGCCTAGGTCAGCAGTATTGTCCTCTGAACGAACATGAAACCAATTGTGGTTTCCAACATTTTGTTGAATTCGACAAACCCTATTCGCGACAAAGGTGGTCCAAGAACAAGGAGGTTTTCGAAGCCAAGCTAAAACAATTGTTGAATCTGTCCAACAATAAACACGCTCAATAGCGATTTCAATTTCCCTAAGGACATTTTGTAACAATTCCGATGCCAAAACCGCCCCGCACAACTCAAGGCGAGGTAACGAAACTGATTTAAGTGGTGCTATTTTCGTTTTAGAGGATAATAAATGAGTATGAATTTCTCCACTTGGCGACTCAGTTCGGATATAAATTACCCCCGCATATGCCTTTTCCGAGGCATCTGAAAAAATGTGAAGTTCGGCAGTCGAGTGCTTGTAATATTTTACTCATCTTGGCACTTGAATGAAGTTTACTTAGTGAAAAAATTCAACAAACTTTAACCATTCCTTTTCCGTAGAAGGTGTTAGTATGTCATCCCAACCGATATTATCAAGCCAAATGCGTTGCATTATCATTTTTGCTGTGACAATTACCGGACTTAACTACCCAACCGGATCAAAAAACTTAGCTATAGTTGATAATACTTCCCTTTTTGTATACCCCGATTTAACTTCCAGCGGAGAAACTTTGAAAAAGAACGAATCTAATTGAGCATTCCAAAAAATTCCTAAAGTTTTTGAACAACTGGACTCTTCAAATGTTAAAACCTTTGCATCCACCAAATAATCTGGAGGTAATCCATTCAGAATCGCTTTTTCATTCGATGTCCACTTCCTTAGCTCGAAACCCGCAGATAGCAAGGCAGCAGTCAGCTGATCCCTGGCCAGCAAAGCACTTGAAACCTCATGTGATTCAGTCAAAACATCATCGACGTACATACCTTTTCTTAAAACTGACGCCAGCGGAAATTCATCTTCACAATCATCAGCCAGTTGCAACAAAGTCCTAATTGTCAAATAAGGTGCGCAATTTAATCCAAAAGTTACCGTCTGTAACTCATAATCAGTCATCTGATGATCGGATTTTTCCTTATAAAGGATCCTTTGAAAAGGGGTATGAGAAGAATGGACCCGAATCTGCCTATACATTTTCGAAATATTGCAATTAAACACAAACTTAAACAGCCGCCAACGCAGTATCAAATTAATCAAATCAGCTTGCAGAGTAGGCCCTACAAGAAGACAATCGTTTAAGCTATTGCCATTAGAAGTTTTATTTGATGCTTTAAACACGACCCTAAGTTTCGTTGTTTTTCTTTCCGGTTTAATCACTGGGTGATGTGGCAAATAGCATGTACTTGTGACAGCTTGATCATTGACCTTAACCAGTTGTAAGTGACCTAATTCTAAATAACTATTTAATACCTCATCATACATGCTCTTAATTTCAGGTTTACGACAAAGGGAAGCTTCTATTCTCATAAATTGCTTCATAGCGCTAGACCTTGATATGCCCAAATTAATTTCACGAGGAAATTCAGGCTTAAAAGGTAGCGAAACGATATATGTATCTACCAGTAGAATCTCGGATAGTGGTATTCTTGTAAATCTCCTCGCAGATTTTTTCAGAAGGAGTCATAATTTTCTTTTTTGGGGTTTCTTCAAATTCCCAAAATCTCAAAAGATTTTGATTTAAATTATCTTCTTTGGAAAAGGTAACGGCCGTTGAAAAAACGTTAACAGAATTCTTGATTGAAACTTCAATTTGACCTGTCAGAATCCATCCAAAAATTATTTTCTGAGCCATTAGCGATCCAAAATATCTTTGCGAACTTCACCAAGAATTATTTTTGGGTACAAATCAGCGCCAAGCAAAAGATCAACTGGCCTGCTTTTGTAAAAAATTTTATCAGCCAATTGTATGTATGTATGTTCGATAATTCACACTTAATATCCGACGGACAATTAAATGTAGGTAAATTAATCGAAATTGATGGTAAAACAAGTGCAAGGGTTTCTAAGTCAATTCTTTTATTGACTGGTGATCCTACTCGAATTGTGCAAATTTTTCTCGAAGTCGATGATGCATCTTTATTAACGCCGGAAATCTTTACATTCGTAGAATGTGACGGAAGTCGCAATTGATTTCGCAAACGTTCTGAAATGAATGAAGCTTCTGAGGCTGGGTCAATTAAGGCCCTTGCTGGATACGTAGTATCATGACAAAGAACGGAAACCATAGCAGCTCCTAATAAAACAGACGAATTCTGTGAAATTTGAAAAACTTGACGATTCAAGTTAGTACGAGCGGTGGCTGACGTCGATGGCAATTGTGGTTCCACTTCCACTGCATTTACACTTTGTCTTGCATTTAAATTATTATTATTGTTGTTGTGGTTGTTACTATTATTAACTGAATTATCTGTTGGTGAATTACGATGGAGAAAGGTATGATGTCTCTGATTACATATGAATCAATTATGTTCTCTTTTGCAATCTTTGACTTCATGGGATTTCAACAGACAATTAATGCAGCAATGAAATCTTTTTATTGTAGAAAATCGCTCAGATATAGACAATTGTTTAAACCGACGACAAAATCGAATAAAATGCGATTGCTTTGGACATAGAACACAGGAATTAGATAAAGCTGTACTAGACATATGTGATTAACTTTTCTATCAACAATTTTCTTCTCTGTTTCCAAACTTGTAAGATCGCGTATACAATCTACAGTTTGAATTCGTTCTGTTAAGAATATGTCAAGTCCTTCCAAAGAGACAAAGCAGTTTTGTTCTTTATACTTTGCTCCTAAAATGTTACCGTTTGATTTGGCAATCGTTGAAGGCAAATAAAAACAATAATCGGATCCCAATTATGAGTATCATAAACAAACATAGCAGTTAAAAAACTATTAATTCCGCGTTGTAAATTTTTTAGGGCCGAACTAGTTTCTTTTGTTACAATTTCTTGGCTAAAAAGGCCCTTTAGTTGGTTATTCACCAACATTCGCGGATTCTCATACGTGTGCTTTAGATTTTTCCACGCGATATCAAACCCAGCGTTAGTTAACGAACACTTAGAAACGATTTCTTTACCCTCTTTTCCAGTTCTTTTGACCAAGTAACACAATCTTTCAATATTACTGAGACGGCTATTATTAATATATAAGGCCGTAAAAAGATCCCTAAAGGTTGGCCATGTAAGGTAATCACCAAAAAAGATATCCGTATCACATGGTGAAAGGGGTAGGTTATGGCAAGAATTACCAGCAACCGATGTTTCAAAAGTACTCTTAGAACGTTTCGGTTCAACCTTTGACCCTAGTTCATCACCTTTCAATTTTATTGCATTCATACACCGAACGTATGTGTTAAGGGTGCTTGAATATTTCCCTTTAGCAACTTCTAACAAGTCAGATTTTATTTTTGGGGACACTTCTAAATCAATTAAACACTGCTCGTATTCAAGTTTGACTTTTTCCCATAGTTTATCTAATTCACGACTCAATATCTCACTAGTATAGCCGTGGTAATCCTCATCTCGAATTTTGTTAAAGGTTATTTCAAATTTAAAAATGGCATCTGAAGCACGAGTAAAACTTTCAAAATATTTTTCTGACATTTCGAAATAAATTTAAATTTACTATAAAAAAAATAAATTTCAATAACAAATTTAATCAAACAAACTCAAAGAAGTCAAATCGACTGACAGTAGGGTGAACAATGGTATAAGTAAAAAAAGAATACTAACAAAACTGGTTTTAGTTTACACAAATATCACCGGCTACAAATTTAATTAAATGTTAAGAAAAGTAAGTAAATCACTCTGAATATAGTTCACGATATATCAATATAAATATAACAAATTAAGATGTTAAATCAATTTAAAAATTAATTACCACACACGTATTCTTGCAAAAAATGTTTAAAGAATTAATAAACAATTAAATTGCTTGTAAATACACCGCACTGTTTATGAATAAAATACGCGGAATTATGAAATAATTTCAATTAACTAATTTATTAGTATTAATCGGATTTGTTATTATTTCTATTAAAAGGTTTAATAAATATTAACTTTAACTTTTATTAATTTACACTTATATTTTAGCTGTCTGTCTTCAAATTAAATTCAACTTTGTTAAAATAAGTATGATAAACAAATTTTTAAAAGGTACTTTTTTATAGATAATTCAGAGTTAACGCACTGTATTATCTTTGTTCGCACTCAATAACCAATTACTTGTTTTTTATCTTCTTATACTCACACATACATATGTACATATACACCCGAATGTATGTATGCATGTATGTATGTTCAACAATATAATAACTTCTTTTTGTTTTAACACAATTCAATTTTCTTCAAATCAATTTACTAACCTTGATTTTATAAATTTGTTGGATGATGAAGATTCTTTTTGCAAATAAATTTCCCGTAAAGGATTGCTTGGAGATAGCATTGAATTCTTGCTTGTTTTATCCGGTTCGTGTGGACCAATGTTTCGGCGTATATCCGATTTTAAAAGAAAATGTTTTTCAATAAAAAGAAATAAAACACAGAATTAAAATTCAATACTTGTAAAAAATCTCCAAGTTTTATTTATAATAATTACCTTGAGTAAGAGAGAAGCACGTAATGCCTTTTTGATATCTAATCAACTATTAAAACAATATGTCTTACCAAACTTAATCTTAAGAAAAAGATGGCCAACAATACTTAAATACCGTTAACGGTTTACTCGTTGAAAATAACAAAAAGGTTTTCCAACAAGGATGAGAAAAAAGGTATCAATTTAACACTTAAAGAAAATTTGGAAAAACCGTAAAAGTAACAATTTGTACTTAAACATACTTAATAAAATGTTTTAAAAAAACATTAATTGCTATATTAATTGAGTTTTAAAATTTGGTCCGAAGCAAACGGTTTAGGTCCATTTTTGGGAAAATTTCTATAAAAATTTCCAAAGGCAACACTGATCACGTACAAATTTTTGATTTTAAATAACATTTCAAGTTGAGCGATTGCCAAAAAAAAAGTCGGAAGAAAAAGAAAGAAGTCGTAGAATTTATTTAAGTGAACGTAATTTAAATAATAAGCAAAGAGTAATTTTATTGTAATGGTATAAAAACAACATTAGGATGGAAATCTCCAAGATTAAATAGGAAAAAATGTTCTGAATTTTGAGATGGAAGATGCGATAATTATAGCAATATGTTCACAACACAACATCAAATTAAAAATAATTATCGACGAGTCATCCATCATGTGTACCTCAAAGCATTCAGGCACACATACACGAGTTTGACACCCATCCTTTTGATCGAGTCTAGAACTCTTTAAAATTAAAGAATAAAATCGCGACCCATCGGCGAACACAACAATGGTTCTGCTGGCAAGTCTGCTTCATAAATCTTACAGGCATCTAGCCATTGCTTGCGAATGTATGTCACGGCATATAATTTGAAAGATTTGATCTTTTTGTCTTTGCAAAAATATTTTGTGCATTCGCAGTTTTGAAATACACAGCTCATTATATTGATTTAAAACAAGAAACAACGTATACATATAAAACATAATAAAATAATATAAAAAATTTCATTTAAAAAGGTAAGTAAATCTTTTTAAAAATCCTACAAAGTTGAAATAGTTTTTTTATTTATTTGAATTTTATTTTCCCATTTTTTCAAAATTGAAATATTTTTTCTTTATTTGATTTTTTTAAATAAATTATTTTAAAACAATTTTAAAAAAGAACAAAAACGGGGGATGTATAATAATCAATACGGTAGCATAATTTTAACGGAAATGTCATAATACTTATTTTTGTCAAATATTAATTGTCACAAAATAAAGAGAGAACGGTTCTACCCATGATATAAATATAGAAGGTAGATCCAATCAAATTTTTGTTTACAAAAAACCAAAATAAGGATTTTTTTTGGTTTTTGAATAAATAACTAAATGGCATGTGCAGTTCGCAAATTCGCCAGGGTATCCCACACAAAAGATGAAGAACTAAAAATTTCTGTGTATCGGATTTAAGTGCAAAAAATATTAATATATTAACAATTTAAAAATTAAAAAAGTGTAAGAAGTTATTGAGTAATAATTTCTGATTGTGTGTGCTTCAATTGATGCCAGGAATAGCTATAAATCTGCCATCAATTAATAAATTAAAGTTTTTGTGCATTTGTGTTCTGACACTAACGTAAAAGAAAAATTAATTAACATATGTACTAAACGTGAGCATAAAACGTCTTGTTAGACTAACTTCATAATGTTCAATAATGAATTGGTCTCTTTTTTCTTGCACTTGATTTCATGTGTATACAAATATTGTTGTGCTCTTAAATAAAAACATACAATAGCATTTGCTCTTCTTCCAACCAATGCAATATTTGTTGTTGTTTGAAATAAAATTTCAGTAGTGAATATTTTGTTTCAATAGTGTCTCTTGATATGAAATACTGTTATAGCAGACAACATGTAAGTATGTAAATGTATGATGTTAAAAGCAAGGGTTTGTACTTTGTATTTTAGTTATTTTATATTAATTTGTGTGTTGAGTGGTTGAAAATAGAAAACTGTAGTAGCTTGAATTTTTTTAATTTTTATTGATGAATAAAAAAATCTAATTTAATTTTTTCTCTCAAAAATCAGAGATTTTACTTAAGCAAATTTAAGTAAAATGAACTAGTGAACAATATGAAATGCTCAGCATATTTATTTCACTTGATAAAATTGTCCGGTCAAATCAGGTGCACTGATTTTTGCACTGTTTGCTCTCTTGTTCTCTGTATTTACTACTTAGTAATATTCGACTACACATACAATCAATATTTGCGTTTAAAAAACATGCAATACTGTCCACTTTTTAACATCTTGCGCTCACCTTTAGTATGTACATAATTATTCACAAAGAAAACGGAAATTAAAGACTATAATATATGTATATTTACTAAATATTTGGAACTTTTGTTATAACATAAATATTCATAATAAACAATTGATAGTTTTGCGTATAAGTCTTGTATATAGAAGTACCTCAGTCAAATTAAAAAACTGCAATCTATCGCGCCACTTTGTGCTGCTAAAATACATATGTACATACATATTACAAATCATGCCTAAAACAAATGAAGTATGTCTGCTTTGTAAAATGAATTTGTCTAAAAATAAAGCTAGTGTGGGTTGCTCTCTTTGCAGTGTTTTCTCGCATGCTGAATGTGCTGGAATCACTGATGTGCAAGTTGACTGGCTTTATAAGAATCGAACAGTTAAATTCACTTGTCAAAAATGCTGTGACATAGTCACGAACAAAAAGATGGCAGTAAACCAGGATGATATAAGTGTAATACTATTAAACCTACAAAAATCTATTGATGAACGCTTTAATAGAATGGATGATCGTTTCAATTATATAGATGTGAAGATAGATGCCATTACATTCAAATTAAGAGAAGAATTAATGTTAATTTTGCAAAATGCCAAGTCTGAAGTAGAAAATTGCTTTTCCAAAGTTGACGCTGTCGACAAATCACTCCATAGCAAGTCAAAATTGTTGGAATATAAAAATAATATGTTGGAAAGACGTCTTAATAGAGCTGATATTCTTATCTATGGATTACCTCCTGCTTTGAGGAATGCACATCAATCAATTATAAAACTTGGAAACTTGTTCAAAATTAACATTAGCGAGTCAGATATAAATCATTGCTGCTTTCTTCATAAACGCAAATGCGTCCTCGTTAAATTCAACTCAGTTCAGCTAAGAGACACCTTAATGCAGTGCTATTTCAAGTCGAAGCCTATTTGTCAATGTGATATTATTGATGGGTCTTCTCCAAATCGTATCTTCCTTAATGATAACTTATCTCCTACTTCCTATAAACTTAAATATACCTGCAGGAAACTTCTTTCGAGGAAACTTATTAAAAAATTTAAACTTATTAATGGAGATAAGCCTCTAGCTGTCATCACAAAACTGGATGATTCAGTGGTTTCGTTTGACCTTGATCATTGTACCTTTTGGTTGAATAAATTGAAAGAACCTGTTGCAACTAACGATGCTGACTTATAAGTTTTATGCCTTTTATTTTTCTTATTTTGTAGATTTTTTAATTTAGCTTTATTAATATATACCACACATTAGACTAATTAGTTTGAGTAATTAATTGTTAATTTATTGGCATTGAATTATAATGCTATGAACATTTTTTTCTTTTTTTTTTATTACCATTGTTTTCATTAATGGTAGTGCTTTTTAATGGAAAAGTTTCATTGTCAATTGTTTTAAAATTAAATCAATAATTAAATTAAAACCATTACCATGAGTGGCCACATTTATAATCGAAATTTTTACAGTGAAAAAAGAGTGAAATTTTAAATTTTGCATTTATTTGATGTTTTTAAAAAAAGAGTTATACCTCCATTTTCTGCTATCGTATTATGTGCATTTCTTTTCATAAAATAAGAATAATTCGTGTTATGTAAAAACAATGATGTTTTCATCAATTATAATTAGTAATTATACGATTTCATTACCATTGGTGAAAGTAATTGTAATTTAGCACTAAATGGTAGTTAAAATATTTTTCGTTGTAACTATTTCATAATACCAATAAAAATTCAATGCCAATAAAAAATACCATATATGTACATACATATATATCCAAATGTATAAGTTTATGCCATAGTGGAGCTTTTGTTTCTAATATATGGGCTGTTAGTTAATGCTTTTTATTTTATATGTACATATAAATTTTTATTATTTTTTGTTTCTTCTTTCCGATAGCAAACCATGCCATTCTTTGTTTTTGATAAATATCGAATACATATATTATTAAATTAAAAGTTATTATATTGTTTAAGATGTTTTCCCTTTTATTATTAATTATGCACACCTTCGAAAATTGGATATGGAATCGGTTGCTACAAGTATGCGATCATGATGTCCCATAATCAAAATATGGGTCCTATTTTTGGCGTAAATACAACTTTACAACGAGTTTTTGCAAATTGCAATAATCATATCAATATTGCCCACGTAAATTGTCAGAGTATTAACCCTCGATCACAATTCTCAAAATTAGATGAACTTCCTAGTTTAGCTTTAAATTCGAACACTCATATTATTGGCCTTTCTGAAACATTGCTGAAACCATATATATATCAGATCGATCTGTTTGTATACCGGGTTATTCATTATGTAGAAGTGATAGACAGTCCATGAGAGGTGGTGGAGTAGGAATCTTGGTTGCTAATGGCTTAAGATATAGGAAAGTACTTTGTTCTCAACGCTATAATTTGTGCGAATCTGTCCTTATAGAAGTAAATTTTTTTTTCGCAATTTTTTATTTATTGTATCTTCAATAAATTGAACTATCAATAATTACTCATATCTTAAGTCTAAAAATAAAAATATACATGTTAAGTCCAACCAGTGCTGGACAAAAAAAAAATGTAAGTTTCACGGTTAGTTTAATTTGCGGGTTATCCCTCTGATGTACGGATGAGGGAAGCAGTGTCCCTCCTTCTTAGTCGAATGTAACCATGTTCATTTATTATGTTACGTGCCAGTGGATTAGGATGAGCTTCAAGCTTCTTTAAATACCTTATGGCAAATTTCGCTATTTCCGCTTTAACTGATGGCACGTTTAGATCTTTATGGATGTTCGAGTTTTTTATATACCAAGGAGCAGATGTAATTGAACGAAGAATTTGTACTACTATAGTAAGGAATATAGCCAGTTATCTAATGCCCTACCAATATCCCGTAAAAGCAGTCTCCTTAATTTCAATCCATTTATCGACTCCGATGGAGCAATGCGAATCAATGGTAGGCTATCAAATTCCCTCACACTCAGTTATGACGAACGATTTCCTATCTTGCTACCTTATCACGGTGTTTTTACTCGGCTCTATCTTACTTACACAAATTCTCACTTCATGGTCAAAATGCGCTTTTATATCGGTTCATGAGAATCCATTATTATGTCCCCAAGCTCAAAACACTAATTAAAACTATACTTTCCCAGTGTTTAATTTGTGTGAAACAGAAACGACAACAAAGTCAGCAAATTATGGCTGCATTGCCCCCTGAACGTACCAATCTCTGTCGCCCTTTCTATGATACTGGAGTTGATTTCGCCGGACCCTTCGACCTAAAATCGTATGCCGGACGCGGCTATAGGGTCACTAAAGGATACGTGCTCGTTTTCGTCTGTTTTGCTACTAAAGCAATACATCTCGAAGCTACTGGAGAAATAACGACGCAACCGTTTTTGGCAGCATTCGCACGTTTTTTTTCTAGACGTGGAACTATGTATTCCGATAATGGAACCGCTTTTGTCGGTGCATCGAATATACTACGACGACAAACTACGCTTTTTATCTGCTGTACGTCAAGGCCTCCTTGCTCAGAATAGCTTTGCACCCCTCGTTTTATACCGCCTGGTGCACCCCACATGGGTGGCATCTGGGAAGCAGGAGTAAAGAGTATTAAATCCCATTTTAAGAAAATTTGCCATAGCCAAAGCTTCACGTACGAAGATTTCAGTACAATGCTTACGCGAATAGAAGCTTGTCTGAACTCAAGACCTCTTAGTCCAATGAGTGATGACCCAACAAGCTTCTGCGCTTTAACCCCTGGGTATTTCCTCATCGGAACTCCCCTCTTATCGCCACCAGAACCTGATTTGTGTAGCCATTCTTTGGCCTATGTTAATCGATGGCAAAAACTAAAGATCCTTCACCATCTCCTAGCTCGACGATGGAAAGAAGAGTATTTAAAGGAACTCCATAAACGAAAAAAATGGAAGTACCCGCAACGAGATTATGTTACCGACGATCTAGTTGTTATCAAACAAGATAATCTGCCACCTAATCAGTGGCGTCTAGGTCGCATTAATATAGTTTTCCGTGGTTCTGATGATTGGGTCCGAGTTGCCGAAATACGTACTGCCAACGGCATTGTTACTAGGCCTATTATAAAACTAGTATTACTCCCACAACCTTCCCAGCAATAACCAGATTTTTTTCTTTTCTTTGTCAGCCAATGCCTCGTCACAGTCGAAGAAGTGCTTCACCCATAGAAAAGCGAAAACCAGTCTCTAGATGTAGTACCAAAAAACCCAACTACGACTGCCGTATCTGTCGTCAAGACCATCCATTGCGGAGATGTATCAAATTCAAAAGGATGAATGTTTTAGACAGGCTCAAAATGGTCCAACGTTTTCAGTACTGCGTGAACTGTCTTGCTCACTCTCACCGGGTGTCTAAATGCCGTAATCCCGACCGTTGCAGACAATGGCTTGATAGACATCACACTCTCCTCCATCGTCACAAATGCCTTCATACACCAACACGAACTTCTACATCGGGCAGTAATTTATCTAGAGCCGGTACCGCAACCGTCATACCAACCGTCATCATAAAATTACACCTGAACGGAAAATGGGGACAGATACGAGGTCTCCTCAATCTCTGTGTAGAACATAGCACCATAGCATCCTTTTTAATAGAAATATATAAGATATCTTTTCGATCACGTTTTGAGGATGGCCCTACTTTTTCGCTCACTGCCAAAATAGCTAATAATTTACCAACCTTGCAGCCGAATAAGAGACTTGACGAAAGAGTAGCGGAATACTACCAAAACTTGCGCCTTGCCGACCCTGATTTTTTTACAAATGCTGCCATAAATGTAGTACTCGGAGCCGATATCTACCCTAAACTTATTAGAAATGGTATTCAACCGCAATCGCTCGCATCACCTATGGCACAGGATACTATACTAGGCTGGGTCATAATCGGAACTTTTGGTTTTTAAAAAAACAGCTTCGACTCGATGCCACACCTTGAAAATTATATATAATTTTGTACACATATGTATTTACTAATGAATTGCATTTATATCGTTTCTATCTTAACTAGTAGTTTCTATAACTCTATATACAAAATTAATTGTAAATCAAATAATTTATTCGAAATTTATACTTTGAATGTTATGTGCGTATACTTTAATACAAATCTGTAATTATATTATACCTCAACTTAAAAACTTATTCATGAACTAAAACTTTATTCAACGATTTTGCTCACAGCTCTCAGTTCCTTTTGATAGCTGCACCTAAAATTGTTTTTTTTTTTTTGGTTCCATCTATCCTTGTTGTAATTGCAATATCGCTAGGGGGCGGAATGTTCACACAGCAAATGATTTATTTCAATTTTCCCTTATTTAATTGTAGCGGGGTGTTATCTCTTCTCTTTTGTTCCACTTAATAAACCATTGAAGGAAAATAATCAAGAGAGTTATACTTCATTTAAAATACGAAAAAGGTCGGCAACTACGTAAGTAACAATTGGGATAACCCCGGAGTCAGTCCAGAATACTGCAGTATGAAGAGCCAGCTTTCCCATCGAAACACTGATCATTCATTTCTAAAATCTTGATAAAAACAATTTTAAAAGTGATTATGTAGAACTTTATTCATCTTTTTCTTTACATATACATTTATACAGCGGTCAAAAAAAGTATTCGACATAGATAAAATTTTATTTGTTTTTCAACAAAAACAAATTAGATTTTGTTTAGTGTCAATATTGACATACAATTTTATTTACTAAGAAACAAAGAATATAATTCAATAAAAAACATGAGATCTAATACAAAAAGACATAATATTTACAACTTAAGCTAAAAACAGAAACAAAAAAGTATTCGACATTTCAAAAATTATTTTAAAATTAAACTCTTATTGATATTCTAGTAATGAGTTGCTCTTCCTTTGCGTCGAATAACCTCTTTTAAACGTTCAAGCATAGACTTTACCAATGACATTGTGTATCCTGGATTAATTATATTCCATTCGTCGTGCAGAATTTCATTTATCTGGTTTTTATTTGTAAACTCGGGAGATCTTATTTTTTTCCAGATGACCCCAAAGGTGTTCAATTGGGTTAAGATCTGGATATTGTGGCGGCGTTTTTATCACTTCAGGGCAGTTGTACAAAAGCCTTAGTTTTGTATTCATTGCAGAATGTTTTGGATCATTTTCTTGATAAAACTTAAATTTTCCTGCAAGTTCTAATTTTTCTGCGCTTTTACACAAATTTTCCTTCAAAAGGTCTATTTATTTCAAGTGACCCATAATTCCATCAATGAACGATAAATTACCCACTCCTAATGCCGCCATACATCCCCAGACCATAACACCACCTCCACCGTGTTTAACCATTGGCACGATATTTCTTTCCTCCAACTCTGTATTTGGTTTTCGATATACTAGAACCTTACCATCATATCCAAAAAGATTATATTTGCTTTCATCAGCAAAAATTACATTCATCCAGAACTCTACTGACTTATTTGCGTCCTTTTTGATGTGAGATGTGAGGTTTCTTCCTAGCCGATCGTGCATGAAATTGGTGCTTCTTTATCTTATTGTTTGAAGAGTAACCTGTGCCTGGATATTGCTGGGTATTTTTGGCTAATTTTAATGCATTAACTCGGGTTTTTTTTACTTCATGCACAATTTGTCGCTCATGTACCTCTGTAAGTTTCCGTGGACGACCACTCCTTGGTTTATTTTCAACTGTTTTTGCTTCTTTGTGTTTTTTTATTATAATGGACAGAAGTCCGTGACCTTCCAACGATTTCTGAAATAGAATTTTCCGATTTGCCTAATTCAAAATGGTGGATTATTATTTCAATAGAAGTTTCCCCCCCTTTGCGTCCCATTTTGTGTAACTACGTAAAAATAAATGAAAATAATTCTTGAAAACAGCTTCGATCTAAACTCCTAACGGTATTTACAACAACAATACGCATATTCAATATATTCACCCTTATTCTGTTTGGCGTCGGCAACATCGTCGTCGATTTTGAAGCAACATCACTTTAACACAACATCAATGTAAATTTGGTATTCCCTAACAATGGTGTGACGACGTTGCCAGTTTATCGATATAGTTAATAAAATACACCACTCATATCAAATCCTTGAACCAAATAATTAATTTTGGTTTACGTTTTCGTTAAAAAGGTTTATGAAAAAATTAAAGTGTATAAATTAAAATAAAGATGTTTACATTAAAATAAAAATATTTTCTATTTCCGATGGAAAACATCTCAAAGAAAAATTAAACATCTTTAAATTATCATCAAGCAAAAAGTTAGTGGTAAATTAAAAGTCGCCAATGATGTCAAAATTTTGTCTAAAACTTTGAATGCCATGACATGGAAAGCTAATCCAAAGTATGGATGAATATCAACATGACACATGCTAAAAAAAGGAAGTCGAACTGCATCTTTTGATGGACGGTCTCGCATACATTTTAGCCAAGTAAAAAAAAACACCAACATCCGTATTTTACGCATAAACGATATTTTTCAATTTGAACAAATAATTTAAATGAAACATAAGAAAAAAATAACCAATTACATTTTTTCTTTTAAAACTAACAACAAATTATATTTAAATATGTAAATGTTATTGAGTTTTTAATTTCTTTCATTATTTTGTTCTACACAACACCAAAAACACTGACGACAATATCAAAGCCAATTTATGGCAACATCAACGTCACATTTCCTTACAAAATACCAAACGCATGTTGCCAGTCATCGATAAATGGCAATATTGCCAACGGGAATACCGATTTACAACAAACTATAAAAAACGACGTCGTTTAATATTGCCGTCGCCAACTAGAATAAGGGTTATTAATGGAAAGGCGACAAAATATGTGTGATGTCGAATACTTTTTTTACTTTTCAATTTTAGCGATTTTAAAAGACGCACAATTATCTCACATCTTCAAATATTATATATTTTTGTAACTTAATAAGAGAATACATTCACTGCATTAAAAAAATACAGCTTTATGCTTCAAATTCTTTTCTGCATGTAACACAATAAATAATTTTTAAAAATAAGATTTGCTGTCGAATACTTTTTTTGACCGCTGTATGTATTTGTGTGGTTTTAAATATCTATTTCTAAAGAATTTTCCAAGGCAAATTGAATACTAGGTAAAACTGATAGCCCAGATGAACATCTTCTTCTATATTTTCAAATTCTTTGCGACACATTTTAATAAATAAAATTTATTTTACTCCAACATTATGTTCTTTTATTTTTCACGTTTTTTTACTTTAAATATTATAATATATTTTGCAAAAACTAACAAAACTTTTGTGTTTTGTCCAGAGTAGGTATTTCTCTCTTCTTTTATTTTCCATATTCATGAAGAAACTTGTGATTTGCTTTTTAGGAATGAATTAATAAGCGAGTAAACAAAACAAAATTTAAAAGGTACTTACCTGTTGTGGTTTATGATCAAAGGATAGGGAAATGGCAATTCCTTTTGAGTTGCATACAACACCTCGTGAAGCATCTACATTAGCCACTATTAAGCTACTGCTTTGAATGATTGCAATTAAAGCTATGGTACCGGCAATATTGGTCGTTTTTTTGCTTGCTTCACTAACTTATGATCGGCTGCTAGTACTTCATCGATAATTAATTTGCCAAAATTTATTTTTTACAATTTTTTTTTTTTAATATAGCTGCTAAGGTCCCTGCCATCGTTTGAAGGAGATTCCTTATTGTTATAGTTCTTTAAAAAACTATCCACGACAGCCTACATTGTATTGTATTTGCATTGTTTTAGTCAAGATGACATAAATCAATTCAAAATAGTTCTTAATTTTCGGTTAAACGCGTTAATAGTACTATCAGATTCACCATGTACATATGCTTGTATTAACGAACACAATGTAATTTAGATCTGTAGATTCTTTTAATTAATGAAAATATAAAAAAAACTGTTTAACTTTTATTTGTTTTGCTTCGTAAGTAATTATAAATTTTTACAGCTGATATGAATTCGCCGTGGTAAAATACTAGTTGATTTTGGGGTGTTTGAACAGGATAACTAGTAGTATAATAGTTGCCAGACATTAATTCAGGGTGTCATGTAATTAAAACACAGTAGTGTCTTTCAGTCAACGATCCGAGCATTTCCCAATGCCATGAATGGTTGATTTTGTATGGTGGTTGGCGGTATAGGAATTCGTATGGAGAAGAAAGGGGGGGATACGTTTTTTTTTATTGTCGGAGGTGTTTGGAAAGGCGAAAATGCTAGAAGCGTCGGCGGTGTTAGAAAAAGCAGCCATTATATTGTGAGCAATCGAAGTGTAAAGTGTTTCGTGCATAAGTTAATATATAAATTTTTTTTTTGTAAAGTTTTAACTAAAACTAAATTGTCGGAAAAATCACAAATATTTAAAAGTGTTATCTAAAGAACTGCGTTGGATTAATTTGAAGATTCAGAATATAAGCGAGTGCAAGCAAGCTATAGTAGTCTTAGGGTAAGTTTTGATAATAGGAAAGCCATTTAGAATAAATACTGATTACACGTGTTTCATAGAATTGGTCATGGCAGTACTGAGCCAGGCGAACAGGTATTTCATGAAGAACGGTGGGTTAGCCCGGAGGCTGGTTGTCCGTGGCAGTAAGTTCAGTCAAAAAGAACAAGAAGACCCAGGTAACACCATTCAACATTTTTTATGATTTTTCCGTCATATTTTTTGTGATTGAGGACTATTAAAGTACGTTTAGAGGAAGGGCGGCCATCTTCTTTTTTTTTTTTTTTGATTTGGTCAAGGCGTCTAGCGAACCCCGGTCGACCATTTTGTAATTGTCACAACCTTTTTTTTGTTGTAAATTAGAGTTGAAGACAATAGTTAAGTGTTTTTTTGTTTGGTATTGTTTTTATGGGATAATTGTCACCCCAAATAAATATTAACGTGCTTAGTTTTACGTTTTATGTTATAAGTTTCTTTTGTACTTTAACTCACACAAGTGCCTAGAAACAAAATTTAATTATTTAAAGAAACTTTAGTGCCGATAGACTCGGTTCGTTGTAACCGGAAGAAGTAGGAACGATAAGTGTGAGTGTTATCAGAAGTGTTGCCAAAAATCACCTAAACGAAGCTCCATTAGGAAGAGTTAGTAACGAGTAGTAGCTTTTAAAACTTCTTATTGTACACCCTGTTTCTGTTCTAAAATAAACGAATCGGATCTGTAATTTTTCGTATAGGCAGTTAGTTGTCTTTATTGTTACAAAAACAACTTTTTTTTAAATAAAATTAAAAATTTTGTGTTTAGGCAAATAAACGGTGTGTGGTAAAACATATCTATGTATTTAAATTTATTGTTCTTTTAAGACATAGATATATTTAGATGTAATACAATTTTGTATTTTTCTTAATATCTTTTTTTTAAAATTACTGATTAATAACAAATACCATTTTTTTTCTTTGTGACCTGTAATAATAAGGTTCTAATTATACCATAATAAATATGTAATCTTGTATTCTTTATTAACAGATATGTTTTTGTGTTGAACTCACATTAAAGTTCGGGAAGATGTAAGGTAAGTTTCCTGGTGTTGCTGATTGAGCTGGCTGGCGACGCAGCTGCAGCGACGTGCCTGACCTGTAACAGTATGGTGTCCAACTGTCACGTAAAGATGATGGTGCCCATTCACATAGCAAAGAATGGCGCTTTGACACGTAACAATAATGGCGCCCAAATAACAATAATGGCGCCCAAGCGAATGTTGATTTATGGTATACCAAAACACCAAAATATACCAGAAATAAAATACTAGTTTTCATAATAGCCCAATTATGTATGTTTGGAGTTGACAGTATTAGGGGTTTCGAGATCTGCTAGACCATTGACTGTCGTCACTGGTTCACAAAACCTAGCATGGCTAAGGGAATTGTTGTGCGATCGTGAAACGCCTTTGTAAACTAAACATCAACATCATAAACATTTTTTTTTGTACACAGAAATTTTCAACCAGTAGTATGGGATGTCAAAATGTATGGCCCATGTGAAAGTTGGAAGTATAGAATTTTGTTTTTGTTAGTTGCAAACAAAAGTGAGCTGTGACCAGAGGTAGAGTCAGAGTAACCGGTCTGAATCAATTGACAGAAGTCTGCAGTACTTTGAGGATACTCCTTGCACAGTGAACTTTGAAAATATTAGGTTTTGTGACAGCCGCTCTGTAATGATCAGGGGTCTGTAGTGTCATAATATTTAGGAGCCTGTGAGTGTAACTTCGTGGAGGTTATGGTAACTACAGCAGCCGCTCTGGAAGAGTTTTCAGGGGTCTGATGTGCCGTAGATGCTTTACTTCCTTGGGGATTAGTTACTTACCGATCAAATGCATTTTTTTTATTTGTAAAATTTGATTTGGAGAATACTTTAGAGAGACCGTAAGAGGCACTCAAGTATATTTTTTTTTATATATTTCCAGACACACCGCAACGTATCTTACATCGTAAAACCGAAAAGTTTGTAATATTTGAAAAGTTAATAAAAGTCATTGCGAATATTTTAGTTTTCGATAGTTTTGTGTTATTACAACTTTTATGTATATATACTCATAGTAGTAATTAAAATGTTTATTTGTTAATGTCATTAGTAGTATTGATTACTTTGTGTTCCAATGCATTTCATTTTATTGATCCGCATAATATCAATGGTGATTTAGTATTTCATGAAATTAAATTAAAGTAATAAAACAAACTATAAGTAATAAACTAACATACCTGCACAGTAGATGCTCAGTGTTAGTAGAGTTTTAGTAATAAAAATTTAACAAATAAGTAAAATAAGACGTTTTGTTTCTTTTAACTTTTTGTTTAGGTAAATCCGGTCACAACTATTTGTCTTATAATTAGTTTTTTTCCCCTCCGATATTTGAATAAACTATATTTCCCTGATATATCGTTAATACTTTAAATATAGTCGAGATTTTTGCCGTGTTGTTTGTTTAGTCTGTCTACCTATAGTTTTCTTTTTTTTCATTAATGGCTGAGGCCGTAGACGATCAAGAAAAAGAGAATAAGAGGCAGTCAGAGAGTTTGAAAAGACGCAAAAATTGAAGACCTGTCAGGTACTATTACTGTTCAGGCAGGAAACAAAGGGGCCATTCCTAAGGATAGGGGATATAGGAATTCCAACAACCGAAATAACCCTAATCGTGAAGAAATTTCTCCTGCTATGAGAAGTATGGTAACCGAGAGTGTAGAGAACATGAAGACGAATTTGGATCACTCAATAAATGCAATTATTAATGAAAAAATGAACAGAGAATTAACCAAGGTTCACGAGAGCATAGGCCAATTAGCAGATGCTGTTAGGTGTTTAGGTTTAAGGAATAACAATCGAGTTAGTGAACAGCGAAGTACGTATCATACATTTTCACCAAGATGATAGGTTTAATTTTCCACCACCAGGTCCCAATTGTAACTCAGATGGATGGACGATCAGAGTGGATAAATTCAGTCTAGAGTTTAATGGTGGTAAAGTCGGTCGTGATAAATTGTCGGTAGAAGAATTCGTATTCCGTTTAGAACATATGCAAAGGCAATATCAAATCCCTTGAACAGAAATTTTAAGAGACTTTCATTTTTAGTAACTGGTACAGTTAAGCAATGGTACTGGGCTCTCGTACAAACGACTGTTATTTCAGACTGGAACACTCTACGCCTAGCCCTATTAAATCGTTATAAAACAGTCAGGTCAAACTGGGAACTAATGCAAGAATTAGTGGAAAGGAAACAAATGCCAGGAGAGTCAACAGATGATTATTTTCATGTCTTAAATCTTTTAAGAGCGAAGCTAGAAATGCCAGTAGCCGAAGGGGAGATGATACGAATAGCCAAAAGAAACCTGAAAGAGAGTATAGCTAGAATCGTGTACCCTATGGCGGTATCATCTGTTGAGCATCTGCGCATGGAATGCCTTGAAACTGAACGAACCTTTTCCCGCAAAGGGTCCCGTAATGTTCCATCATCAGCTCTGAGACCACAAAGATATATTAGCGAGGCAGTGTTAGATATTGTCGAAGATGACAAGCAAGATTTAGGTGGTGAAGTAGCGGCAGTGAACAGTATACCAATATGCTGGAATTGTCAGCAACAAGGACATTTATTTAAGGAATGTCTTTCTCAACAAAGGTCTTTGTTTTGCTACAAGTGTGGCAGACCTAATACAATAACTCCGAACTGCCCTATATGCATTAAAACTCGGGAAAACTTGAAACGGAGCGTGACCTTACCGGGGGGGTTCAAACGAGGGTGCCCCGAAGAAACTTTAAATATCATTTCAAACCATGATTTTTCTAAATACCGTCACTATTTACCAATAGAAGTTCGTGAACAAAATTATAAGTCAGTTAAAGAGAGAATTTTTAATAATGTATATTGCTCTGAAGTAAATAAAGTAAAATTGTCCGAAACACGACCCACTGAAATCTCACTAGCTTTAGAAACGACAAAAAAGGCAGTGGAAGCCAAAACAATAAAAAGTCAGTTTAGTAGAAGTCAGTTCAAGTTAAAGAAGCGAAAGCGTAAACATATTTTAAAAATCAGTAATGATTTCATTAGGAGAAAACGTCAACGTAAACTGTTAGTGGAATCCGTGAACCTCTTTTGTTCTAGCACTAGGCCGTATGCTGAACTTTTACTTAACGGCAAAAGATGCAAGGGACTTTTGGATTCAGGTGCATCGGTGAGTCTTTTAGGGAAAAACTGTCGTGAAACGTTAGAAGATTTAGGGGGAAAATTAAAGGGAGCTTTTAGAAATATTAGTACTGCCACAGGTCAGCGCCACAGAGTCTTAGGGAAAAGTGAGTTGGATGTGGAATATAAGGGAGAAAAGCGTATTTATGTCCAGACTTAGATCAAGAAATTTACTTGGGTATCGACTTTTGGCAAACCTGATGATGTGATAGAAGAAAGTGATAGCCCTTGGTCGAATCGGACTACTATTGTACGTAAGCCTGGGAAGAATCGGTTCTGCTTAGACGCGCGAAAACTGAACGCAGTTACAATTAAAGACGCCTATCCCCTCCAAAACATCGACGGTATTTTGAGCCGCATAGATCAAACACATTATATAAGCAGCGTAGACCAGAAATACGCATTTTGGCAAATAGAGCTGGAGGAAACTGCCAAGCCTTATACAGCTTTCACGGTTCCAGGTCGGCTGCTGTATCAGTTTAGAGTAATGCCGTTTGGTGTATGTAATACTGCCCAACGCCTGTGCCGTCTGATGGATAAGGTGATACCGGCAAGATTAAAACCGAATGTATTTATATATTTAGATGATCTTCTCATTATTTCGGACACATTTAAAACTCATTTAAAAATTTTAGAGCAGGTTGCAGAGTGTTTAAAAAACGCTGATTTGACTAGAGGTTTGAAAAAGTCTAGGTTTTGCTTCAAAGAGCTTAGGTATTTAGATTTTATAGTGGGAGGTGGTATGCTAAAAACGGACCCTGAAAAGGTAGCCGCCATACAAAAAATTTCTTTGCCGAAAACTCCCAGGGATGTTCGAAGCTTTCTAGGTACCGCTGGATGGTATAGGCGATTTATAAAAGATTTTGCCACCATCTCAGCACCACTGACCGATACACTGAAAAAGGGGAACAAGTTTTCTATTTCCCCTGAGGCTATCGAGGCTTTTGAAACATTGAAAGTTTTGCTCACTTCCGCCCCTGTACTACGTCACCCGGATTTCTCAAAACCGTTTTTTATCCAGTGTGATGCCTCAGAGTTCGGAATAGGAGCGGTATTATTTCAGAAAAGCGATCTAGGTGAAGAAAACCCTGTAGCGTTCTACTCACAAAAATTGACAGCATGTCAAAAGAATTACTCGGTAACTGAGAAAGAATGTCTTGCGGCGGTATTGGTAGTGAAGCGATTCAGGCCCTACGTGGAAATGATGAAATTTACAGTCATCACTGACCACGCAAGCCTTAAGTTGCTTATGTCATTGAAGGACTTGAGTGGACGGTTGGCCAGATGGTCTCTGCAGCTGCAGCCATATGATTTCTCCATAGAACATCGAAAGGGAACCGAAAATGTTGTAGCGGATATGTTGTCGCGTATGCCAATACAAGTGTCAGAAATAAGTGAGGATAACTATTTTGATTTCGAGACTACAGCTTTTGAGTCTGAAAATTATGTACAATTAATCCAAAATATTCAGGAAAACCAACAAAAATTACCATATTTGAGAGTGGAAAACGGTAAAATATATAAAAGAACTTCGTGCACTAGTTTAGAAGAATTAGTTGATACAGGTTGGAAATTATGGATTCCCCAAGATATCACCCATATTTTGATAGAAAAGGCCCATGATGATGTTACATCGGCGAATGGTGGTATTCGAAAAACCTTAGAAAGGCTGAAGCGTCTGTATTATTGGCCAAAAATGTCCATACAAGTGCAACAGTACATTCGAAATTGCCGCACGTGTAAAGAAACAAAATCATGTAATCAGATTTTGCCGACTATAGGGGATGAAGTACAAAGCAAAAGATCTACGTTGATTTGATAATGCCTACATTTTCATTGTAGTGGATCACTTCACCAAATTTCTTTTTCTCAGAGCTATGAAAGAAGCTACAGCGAAAAATGTAGTGCAATTCCTTGTCCTTGGGGTACCTGAAACCATACATAGCGACAATGGTCAACAATTTGTTTCAACACTATTTAAAGAAATGATCGACACTTATAATATAACCCATATGAAGACTGCTTTTTATTCGCCACAGTCGAACGCGGCTGAACGCGTTAATCAGTCCATATTGGCTGCCATTAGGGCCTATCTAGAAAAGGACCATAGGGACTGGGATTTGTATTTGACTGAAATAGAGTGTGCGCTACGAACTTCTGTTCACGCTGCCACCGGTGTTACGCCATTTTTTGCACTTTTCGGTTACCATATATTCTCTAACGGTGCAGACTATAAACTAGCGCGAAAATTACAATCTATGTCTGACCATGCAATAATGAATTTGGAAGGTAAAGATAAATTAGAGATAATTAGAGAAAAGATCAAAAGTAATCTTGCGAACGCGTACCAACGAAGTGCACAAAGGTACAACAAAAAAACAAGAGTAGTAAGTTTTAGTCCAGGTCAGGAGGTTTATAGAAAGAATTTTGTTCTGTCAGATTTTAAAAATAACTTAAATGCTAAGTTTTGCCGTAAGTACCTGAAGTCTCGAATAGTGAAACCAATAGGAAATAATATGTTTGAGCTGGAGTCACTGTAGGGAAAGCCCATTGGTATCTACCATGCGAAGGATTTAAAGTTCTAAAACTGGGTGCGATATGAGGTCGGAAATTTTTTTTTGGGGGTTAATAATATCTGTGATTACACCCCTCCGTTTTTTTATAATTTCTAGTTTTATGGTTTTATTTATTTACTTGCTTAATTTATTGTGAATAAAGTCTTGTGGTTGAGTCAATTCTTAAGATAAATAAAGGTTTAATCGGTAGAAATTGTAAGTAACTTGAGGTTGTAACGTCAACAAATGTATAAAAAGCCAAAAAATTAACCCAAACCGTTCGGACAAGTAAGTCGCGTTGAGATATCAAATGTTCCTACTAAACAAAGTTCGTATTGGCGGTAATTTTCAAATTAAGACCGAATTTGTACTTTTGCTCACAATTCAGTTTTTTTTTGTCCATGGACAGGTGTATATTACCTGCGATTATTCAATGACCGAGAGATAATTGTTTTTCTATTTTTTTGCTAGCGTTGGCATAAGACGTAGTGATTTTTATTTCTACAGTATTTAACAGTGTTTGTTTAAAAAAAAATATATATATGGCATGTCTTGATGGTGTGTTCAAATGCATTTGTGCAAGTCTCTAATTCAACGTTGATGAGGGAGTTAAAAAATTTTTTTTTGTTTTTTTTTCAACTTTATTTATTATCTTAAAACTAAATTATACTTAATTAGGTCCAGCCAATGCGTGTGTTCATATCTTAAAACTAAATTATACTTAATTAAGTCCAGCCAATGCCGGGCTCAAATTTATTTTCCGGCTGATGTCATCATTTCGGGTTCACCTATTTGGGGTTTGGCCAAAAAATGTAATATCCCTCCTTCTTAGTCGAATGTAGCCGCGGTCGTTTAGGATGTTACGAGCCAGCGGGTTAGGATGTGTTTCGAGCTTTTTTAAATATGTTAATGCATGTTTCGCGATTTCTGTTTCAATCAATGGCACGTTTAAATCTTTGTGAATGTTCGAGTTTTTAATATACCAAGGAGCGCATGTAATCATTCTTAAAATTCAATTTTGCCGCCTTTGAATTTTTTCATAGTTTGAAGCTGAGGCAGTGCCCCATAACTGAATCCCATAACGCCGATATTGGTTTGAGGATCGAATTGTATAGCAAAAGTTTGCAATCTAAGCTGAGAGTAGAGTTTCTGCCAATAAGCCAGTTAAGTTGGACTGCTTTCAATTTCATTTGTGTTAATTTTGATTCTATATGACTTTTCCATGTAAGGCGCCGATTAAGATGTATACCGAGGTATTTGACTTCAGAAACTTGAGGTATCATTTGATTATTTATGCGAATAGGGGGACATGAGTCCCCCTACGTTAGTACGTAGTGTAAACGTTATGTAAGTGCATTTTTGTTCGTTGACTTTTATTCTCCACTTCTTCAACCAGTTTTCCAAATTAAATATGTGGTCTTGTAAATATCGCGATGCTATTTGGGGACTGTCGTGGATGCTTAGAAAAGATGTATCAGCAAATGCCGATGTGTGGACTCGGTCACTAGTTGGCATATCCGAAGTATACAATAAATATAAAATAGGTCCCAATATACTACCTTGGGGTACTCCAGCGGCAATAGACTGTGGTGAACTTAAAAAGTCTCCTTCTTTCAGTATAAACTTTCGATTAGTTAAATAACTTTCTAGAAAGTTATAGAAGTTTTTAGGCAAATTTAGTTTTAACTTATATATTAAGCCTTTATGCCATACTTTGTCGAACGCTTGAGCCACGTCTACGAAAAGGGCTGAACAATATTTTTTTTCCTCAAAGGTCTTTTTGACTACATTTACTAATCTGTGTGTTTGTTCGATTGTACTGTGCTGTTTTTTGAATCCAAATTAATGATTCGGAATACATCCCATATCGCTTAGAATTGGGTTTAAATTAAATTAAATGTTTGATAAGAGGCTTATGGGTCTGTATGATTCTACTTTTGTGTGATCTTTTCCCGGCTTAGGAATCATAGTTATCAATGAAATCTTCCAATCTGATGGGAAGGACTCAAGACGACAAATTGCATTAAATATAAAGAGAATTATTTTTAGTGCAATACTAGAAAGCTCAATTAGCATCTTATTGCTCATTTTATCAAAACCAGGAGCTTTCTTGGTGTTTAAATCAGTTATTGCCCTTTCAATATCACGAAGCTCAAACCTTAAGGTGACTGCAGGACTAACATCGACAGGTGGCAACTCAGCTATATCAGTCGAGTCATTTGGAATAAACACGTTTTTTAAATGGTCAACAAATAGATTACCTTTTTCAGTATCATTTCTTGCCCAACCCCCACAAGAAGTTCGTAAGGGAGGTTTGCGTAAGACTGGTCGTTTTAAGTTTCTACATGCACGCCATAATGAATAATCTGATTGTAAAGTTGTGTCAAGATCCGCCAGGTAATTTTCCAGGGATGCTATTCTTCGACATTCTAGCAGCTTTTTAAGCGTTTTCGTGCACTCTTTTAGTCTATTTTTGAGCTGGGGAGATCTGTGTAACTGCCACTCTCTTCGGATTCTTCTTTTTTCAGTCAGGAGCCGTTCGACGTCCGCAGAATAAATTTGGTTGTATCTAGTTTGTTGCATGTTGAGCGGCCAGCTTGAGGTTTTTTTCAAATTGAGAAAGACACAGCTCTACGTCTTCTGGTGTTCTTAGCGGTACATTCTCCGAAAAATGAGAACTAATATATTTTCTATAACTTAACCAATTTAGGCGAGTGCTTGTTGTCGGTGACATCATTTCTTGTTGATTCCATATAGAAACAATGGTGGGTGAATGATCTGAAGATAAATCTAGTGATGCTTCAACTTTAATCATTTCTCTTGAAAGGCCCTTAATTACACCAAAATCAATAACATCAGGTATTTTTTTTCGATCAGTAGGCCAATAAGTTGGTTGTCCACTCGAAACAACATTCATAGCCATTTTTTAAACTACGTCAAACAAAATGCGACCTTTTGTGCTAATTAGCCGTGATCCCCAAAACGTATGTTTGGCATTGTAGTCGCCAGCTGCTAAGAAACAAGGACCTAGAGATTTGTAAAAATCGCTGTACTGGCACTCTGATATAGTAAATCTAGGAGGTGAATAAATCGATGAAATGACTAAGTTCTGATGAAATTCTTCAAGACAGATGTTTGTTGCTTGAAGGTAGTCCTCACAAAAATCGCACAATAAATGGTGTTTAATTCGGGCGTTTATCAATATTGCAGATCAACCACAAGCTCTACCACGGGGTCCTTAGTATCATAAAATATATAGCCACAGATTTTAAACAGGCTGTTTGTCGTTAAATGAGTCTCTAAAATCAGCATGACATCAATTTGTTGATTCTTAAGGAAGTACTCAATTTCATTTTTATGTTGGCGTAAGCCGTTTGCGTTCCAGAAGCATATTTTTAAACAGTTCATGGTTTCTTAAGTACTGACTGCAATATCATGGATTGCATTTTTAACATTTCTTGCATCATATTTCCCATGGAGTTCATAAAATTGTTTAAAGACTGCACTAATGTATCAATTGTACCTTCAAGGCGACTGAAGTTAGCGGATGGGATTTGTTCTTTATTTTCCGTGTATAAATTGTTGCTGTTATTTGGTGTTGGTGGTACATTATTAACTGGTGTACGATTTGTTTTTAAAATATCAGCATACGAAACGTGTTTTGCATTGGGCTGGGCTAATTGAGGATAATTAGCATTTGGTGTGTATTGTGGATGCTTTGGAAGGTTGTGTAACTTTTGAATTGAAGACCTCTTCATTATAGTATTTACTGGACAACTTCTGTAGTTTGCGGTGTGATTTCCACCACAATTACTGCATTTTTTTTGCATTTATGTCATCTTTAGTTTTATTGCACTGGGCTGTAACATGAAGCTCGCCACAGACAACGCAAACAGGGTGCAACTTACAATAAGCCCTAGTATGACCAAATTCTTGATAGTTTAAACATTGTACAGGTCCTGATCGCTTATGTGGTTCGTCTATGGTAATTTTTCGGTGTAGCAGATATTTAATATTGTATATAAGGTGAGTCTCATTTTTTTTCAATCTCATATCACCAGGTTCTAATTCAACCCGAAATATTTGTTGGGGGACACGTTCACGATTTCTGATATTGGCTACGCTTTTTACCTTAAATCCATTTTTTTGTAGACAAGTTTTAATATCAGCTGGATCGACACAAGGGTCCATACCTTTTATGACTACCTGCAAACCTTTGCCACTTTTCAATTGGTAGGTGCAAAAATTCTTATTGCGGATTTCAAATTCGTTAACTAATTTTCGGAAGTTGCTTTCATCACTTATTTGAATCTTTGTTTCACTTATGTTACCACGCTTAAGAGGAATCACATAAAATGAATTTTTTCCAATTATTGAAATTATACTTTTTATTAAATCATTCGAATTTTGTTCTCTCAGAAAAATAGAAGGTGGTTTGAACGACTTGGGTAAAATTTTAGGCACACTTGTTTCGCTATCCAAGATTGCAAAGCGGTTTTGGGAACTTAGACTATAAGAGTCCCTATCTACTTTAGAAATTGAAGCCAACTGCGAAGATTTAGGGCCACGTCCTCGTTTTAATATCGTCACGTATCTATCTATGCCCACTTGTGTTTTGGGTTTTTGAGCACTGTCCATGTTTGTTTTGGTCACACTGTGTTGAGAAGGCGAAGATGACTTATTCATATATATTTTTTTGTCGTTACTAAGCAACAATGGTGAACAGGAACGTGTGCGGTATATTGGCGCAGCATTTAAGAACACATCAGTTTTTTTGTTTTTATTTATTTCATTTTTATTATGTTCGCACTTTTCTCAGATATATTTAAATTTGAGTGACTCATAAATGAGCCCTCGCACTGTTTTTTTGGTTTTTCTTATTACTAGTAATAAATGCCGTTGTAAAAGAAAGAAAAAAAAATACAACAACTTTGTTGTTCTGTATCAAACAGGTTTTTATTGTTTTGGTATTTTGTTTGTAAAAAAATTCACACACTATGATTTTGTTTTTTTTTTATTATTGCGAGCTTAAAAACTTGCGACCGCTCTGTTCAACGAATAAACACTCACTGAGAGTCCAAATGGTAATATATATTTGTGTTCTACATTAACCCATCAAACAAAAATTCAAACGCTTGAAATAAGGTTGTGTTGTTTCAAATTTTTGGTTGAATAGCCATCAAAAACGAATGTTTGCTGGGTATGCAGGTCATGTAACTGGTGTAATGATTATATTCGTTTTTTTTACCTAACATCATGCCCGGGAGGAACTAAACAATCCAGTTGAATGTTATGAGATAAAAGAACACCAAAATTAACGCTTCTATTTTTCATTTTCATAATAAAAAGTAGACTTAGTGCAAAAAACATAGTTAAGAGCACCAGAGGAGATTTAATATTTTATTTAATTAAATGATCCACCCGTTGATTTAGGAAGTGTTCGTTTCCAGTCTATCATCCAGTTTGTCGTAATGTTCAGGTGCTGTAGTCTTCCACCAACAGATTAGCAGTGATATTCGGAAACTATATTTACTATTATGAAAGACTGCTATTATATGGCATTTTTTTTCTTTTGTCACAAATGTTTTCAATATCACGAAAATTTTTATTTGAGAATAGCACCATGAATAAAACCCTCAACTTTCAATGATAATCTTTTTAATAATGTAAAATAATATATTTATTGTATTTCATATTTACATTTGTGAAAAGGTTAAATTAAACTTAACATCAGATACCAAAATAAACAGATAGAGAAAATTTACACTTAATTTACGTAGTCTAATAATTCACCTTCTTCTTTGCCCGGCTTGAGACTTTACAGGATCGTGGGAGTTCCCCACGTTGGAATATAGAGGGACATGCAAATGCTCAGGTTTATCCCGCACACCGGTTCTTCTGGCGTTGACTGAGTAGACCCGGAGTTTTGTTGCGGGTCATGTACGGTAGCCACCTGAAAAAAAGTTAGGAATGAATTAATAAGCGAGTAAACAAAACAAAATTTAAAAGGTACTTACCTGTTGTGGTTTATGATCAACAGATAGGGGAATGGCAATTCCTTTTGAGTTGCATACAACACCTCGTGAATTATCTACATTAGCCACTATTAAGCTACTGCTTTGAATGATTGCAATTAAAGCTATGGTACCGGCAATATTGGTCGTTTTTTTGCTTGCTTCACTAACTTATGATCGGCTGCTAGTACTTCATCGGTAATTAATTTGCCAAAATTTATTTTTTACAATTTTTTTTAATATAGCTGCTAAGGTCCCTGCCATCGTTTGAAGGAGATTCCTTATTGTTATAGTTATTTAAAAAACTATCCACGACAGCCTACACCCCGCAAAAGGAAGTTCAATTGAAGTACATATAGATTGTATTTGCATTGTTTTAGTCAAGATGACATAAATCAATTCAAAATAGTTCTTAATTTTCGGTTAAACGCGTTAATAGTACTATCAGATACACCATGTACATATGCTTGTATTAACGAACACAATGTAATTTAGATCTGTAGATTCTTTTAATTAATGAAAATATAAAAAAACTGTTTAACTTTTATTTGTTTTGCTTCGTAAGTAATTATAAATTTTTACAGCTGATATGAATTCGCCGTGGTAAATTACTAGTTAATATTGGGGTGCTTGAACAGGATAATTAGTAGTATAATAGTTGCCAGACATTAATTCAGGGTGTCGTGTAATTAAAACACAGTAGTGTCTTTCAGTCAACGATCCGAGCATTTCCTAATGCCATGAATGGTTGATTTTGTATGGTGGTTGGCGCTATAGGGATTCGTATGGAGAAGAAAGGGGGGGATACGTTTTTTTTATTGTCGGAGGTGTTTGGAAAGGCGAAAATGCTAGAAGCGTCGGCGGTGTTAGAAATAGCAGCCATTATATTGTGAGCAATCGAAGTGTAAAGTGTTTCGTGCATAAGTTAATATATAAAAATTTTTTTTGTAAAGTTTCAACTAAATTGTTGGAAAAATCACAAATATTTAAAAGTGTTATCTAAAGAACTGCGTTGGATTATTTTGAAGATTCAGAATATAAGCGAGTGCAAGCAAGCTATAGTAGTCTTAGGGTAAGTTTTGATAATAGGATAGCCATTTAGAATAAATACTGATTACACGTGTTTCATAGAATTGATCGTGGCAGTACTGAGCCAGGCGAACAGGGATTTCCTGAAGAACGGTGGGTTAGCCCGGAGGCTGGTTGTCCGTGGCAGTAAGGGCAGTCAAAAGGAACAAGAAGACCCAGGTAACACCATTCAACATTTTTTACGTTTTTTCCGTCATATTTTTTGTGATTGAGGACTATTAAAGTACGCTTAGAGGAAGGGCGGCCATCTTCTTTTTTTTGATTTGGTCAAGGCATCTAGCGAACCCCGGTCGACCATTTTGTAATTGTCACAACTTTTTTTTTTTGTTGTAAATCAGAGTTGAAGACAATAGTTAAGTGTATTTTTTGTTTGGTATTGTTTTTATAGGATAATTGTCATCCCAAATAAATATTAACGTGCTTAGTTTTACGTTTTATGTTATAAGTTTCTTTTGTACTGTAACTCACACAAGTGCCTAGAAACAAAATTTAATTATTTAAAGAAAGTTTTAACTTTAGTGCCGATAGAGTCGGTTCGTTGTAACCGGAAGAAGTAGGAACGATAAGTGTGAGTGTTATCAGAAGTGTTGCCAAAAATCACCTAAACGAGCTCCTTTAGGAAGAGTTAGTAACGAGTAGTAGCTTTTAAAACTCCTTATTGTACACCCTGTTTCTGTCCTAAAATACACGAATCGGATCTGTAATTTTTCGTATAGGCAGTTAGTTGTCTTTATTGATATTGCGTGTCTCCGCGCTGCAGTCGGGTTGGAACCTTCCCTGGTGTTGCTGATTGAGCTGGCTGGCGACGCAGCTGCAGCGACGTGTAGGACCTGTAACAGTATGGTGTCCAACTGTCACGTAAAGATGATGGTGCCCATTCACATAGCAAAGAATGGCGCTTTGACACGTAACAGTATGTATGTATGTAGGTAATAAAATCCATTTTTATATGATAAAAAATATCAAAATTTTTCTAGCATATGCAAATACAATTGACCTGCTCTTATGTTTTAAAATTAAAAATAAGAGATCAATACACATTTGCATTACACATCCTAAATATTCACAATTATATGTACATAATGCACATGTAGGTAAAACCATACATTTTATAACCCTTTTCAATAGAAAAGCAAATTGCAAAGTAAATATTGCTTTAAAATATAAGTTAATAACAAAAACATTCGTTTCCATTTATTCAATTTTTATTACAATTTTTTTCTTGCTTTTCTATGAGTGCAGCGAACTATAAGATTAATGAACTCTAAAAATATTTACCAATATTTTTCCTATTAAATTGTTCCAGCAAAAATGCTAATGTCACCACTTAAACTGTCCTAATTATTATTGCTTTTTCTTCATAAGTACTTTTGTTAATGTAAACATTTTTTATTGCATGGTATTGATTTTTATTATAAGAACAATTTGTAACTTTGTATTGATTTTTATTATAGGAACAATTTGTAACTTTGTATTGAAATATGTTTGTATTGAATTTGTATTTTATTTGGTAAGCACATTTTTGTAATTATAAAATCATTTTTTGAAAAATAAAGTTCAGTTGATTACTAACTCAAATGAAGAACTAACATATTTTCTTTTAACTGGCGCCCAACGAAATTTTACAATTTATAAAATATCCTCATAAGAAAGGATTAAAAAAAATAAATTGTAAAGAACTAAAAAATCCTCATAAGCAAGGATTAAAAATAATTAATTATAAGTAAAAAATCCTCATAAGAAAGGACAAAACCAATAAAAAAAATCCTCATAAGCAAGGATTAAAAATAATTAATTTCAAGTCAGTAAAAATCTTTATAAGAAAGGATCTAAACTAATAAAAAATCCTCATGTGCAAGGATTAAAACAAATTTAGTGAAAACTAGTGACAATAATAAAAATTCAAAAGCATACATATTTTCAAAATTCTAATTATCCAAAAACAGTGACGCTAAGAAAAAAATTAAAACTGTGAAGCAAAAATTAATTACTGATCTTAATAAAACACAGTGGAACTCAAATATAAGTAAAATAAATTAAATCACAAGAATTAAAAAAAAAAAAAAAAAACTACTAACAGTGGAACTCAAATTCAAGTGAAACAATAATAATTAAACCAAGAAGTTATTCATCTTAAGCCAAGAAGTTATTCATATTAAACCAAGAAGTTATTCATCTTAAACCAAGAAGTTATTCATCTTAAACCAAGAAGTTATTTACCTTAAGCCAAGAAGTTACTCACCAAGAACTGCAACCACTAGGATAATATTGATTTGGATGTAAGAAAACATAATATTTTTAAGTATCATATAGAGTATTTAATATAATAGTTAAAAGAAAAATAATTTTATATTGAATTGTGAGAAAACATTTTTTTAATCAGTCATAACTAACCCCTGTATCTCCTCAAATATTACTAACTAACTATTAAAAAATATTTTTGTAAAGAGAAAAGGAAAGAATAATAAATATGGCTAATCCCAATAACCTTGTACGTCCGGCAGTTTTAGGCCAACAAAATAATGCAATAAATAATCCAGCTGCCCCAGCCGGATTGAATCAAGATCAGTTTAATCAGCTGCAGGCAAGCTTGTTAGGTACTGTAAGACAATTGTTTTTGACCGAAGGTAGAACTTTAGTCAATAATATTATTAATCCTTCGCAAGAATTTGCAAATTTACCAGACCAAGGTATCGACGCACGCTACAACAACAATTTCGAAGACTTAGAGAAAGTCCCAGACATAGTAAAGAGCTTGAGAGAATTCTCAGGCAAGCACACTGAATTTAGTTCATGGAAGAAAAGTGTGGAAAGAATACTTAACTTATACGACAATTCTAAAGGCACTCCCAAATATTACGCGATAATACTAACGATTAGAAATAAAATAATAGGCGAAGCCGATGCGGCTTTAGAAGCATATAATACACCACTTGAATGGCGAGCCATTGTAGCATGCTTAACCCATCATTATGGTGATCAACGTGATTTAAAAACTTTGGAGTACCAATTGCTTTCATTAACCCAAGGTCACCTATCATTAAATGATTTTTACCAATTAGTTTATTCTCACTTGACCTTGATTCTAAATAAAATCGCATGCATGGAAGCGAGTAATGAGTCAATTAAATTATTGACGCAAACTTATAGAGAAAAGGCCTTGGACACATTTGTAAGAGGCCTTAAAGGCGATCTACCAAGACTACTTGGTGTTCGTGAGCCTCAAGATCTTCCTCACGCATTGTATCTTTGTCAAAAACTGGATAACCAAACTAATAGAAATACCCTGTCAGGAAATTACGTAAGAAATTCAGGACCATTGCCAGTATCAGCAAAAAGACATTTAGTGCACCATTCAACAAAACAATTTGCACCTCACCTAGCATACCCTCCGCAATATCCACAAAAACCTCAATTTATGCCCAATTATGCGAACAGGCAGCAAATGACTATTCATCAAGGCCATTATCAGCAAAACGGCAATTTTTTGCCTACGCGACCACCAAAACCTCCACAGCGTCCAGAACCTATGGATGTAGATGCGAGCCCCAGAACCAAACAGGTAAATTATATGAATAAACCAAGCGAGAACAGGAAATGGAAATCACCTCCATCAAATCAATATGTACCACCGAATAAAATCCAACGCAATTATCATACTCAAACACAACCTATAGATGACTCACCACAACAAATCCCGACCAGGTACGAAACAAATAACGATTTTTTGACAGAAGACAACTATCAATACCCTGAAGAACCAGTAGAACATCAGAGCAATTCAACAACAATTGATTCTGAAGACGATATAATAACGAGTCTTAGCGATATTCATTTTTTGGAATGAGGAGTTCCTCATTGCCATACTTAGAATGTAAAATGAGGAACAGAAAACTACTGAAGATATTAATAGATACTGGATCTAACAAAAATTATATAAAGTCCGAAATTGTTTCTAAACCAATTAAAAATGAGTCCCCTTTCACAGCAAACTCAGTAGCAGGAAACCTCAAAATTACACACCATACAAAAGCAAATCTTTTCGGCCTTAACAATATAATCAAATTCTATATTATCCCTTCAATCTCATCCTTTGATGCCATTCTAGGCAACGATACACTTAAAGATCTATCAGCCGTAATCGATACCAAGAATAATATTTTGCGAATCAAAAATTCAAAATTTCAATTAAAAGAACTTTATTCACAGGATATAAATAAAATTAGCGTACAAGTTCAACATCTTGATCCACAAACTATAAAAGATCTATCAAATACAATTAATAAATATCCAGATCTTTTTACCGACCCAAACGAAAAACTTACATATACGTCTAAGGTAACAGGAGAAATTCGTACGACCACCGATACACCGGTTTATAGTAAGTCATATCCCTATCCAATGCACCTCAAAGATGAAATAAATTCACAAATAGAAAAACTACTTAACGACGGTATTATAAGACCTTCACGATCGCCATACAATTCCCCTGTATGGATCGTACCAAAAAAGTTAGACCAATCCAATGAGAGGAAATACAGAATGGTGATAGATTATCGAAAACTTAATTCAGTCACCATTGCAGACAGATACCCAATACCCGAAATAAATGAGGTACTGTCACAATTGGGAAAAAATAAATATTTTTCGGTCATTGATCTTAAAAGTGGTTTTCATCAAATTCCTTTAAAGGAATCTGATATCGAGAAGACAGCTTTTTCCGTCAACAATGGTAAATACGAGTTTACTCGTTTACCGTTTGGTCTTAAGAATGCACCTTCTATTTTCCAACGAACGTTGGATGATATTCTAAGAAAACACATCGGAATACGATGCTTCGTCTATATAGATGATATAATTATATTCAGTAAGGATAAACAAACCCATTTACAAGACATAGAAATTATTTTCAAAACACTTCGCGATGCAAACATGAAGGTCCAAGTTGATAAATGCGAATTCCTAAAAAATAACGTTGAATTTCTTGGATTTATCATATCTGAGAACGGCATAAGATCGAATCCGGCAAAAGTAGAGGCCATCATAAACTTTCCAGCACCAAAAACGCTAAAAGACCTGAGATCTTTCCTCGGGCTATCTGGCTATTATAGACGCTTTGTCAGGGATTATGCTAAGCTAGCGAAACCCCTGACAAATCTTTTAAGAGGGGAGGGCGGACTTGTGTCCAAAAATATTTCGAAGAAAACACCAATAAAACTTAATAACGATGCAATGGAGGCATTTAGTAAAATAAAAACAGCCCTCACTGAAGAAGTAATGCTTCATTATCCTGACTTCACCAAGGAATTCCAGCTGACAACAGATGCGTCAGAATATGCTATAGGAGCTGTCCTATCCCAAAATAACCGACCAATAATGTTTATATCTAGGACGCTTAGCAAGACCGAGGAACACTACGCTACTAATGAAAAGGAGATGTTAGCGATTATCTGGGCTCTCAACTCCTTCAGGAATTATCTTTATGGTTCAGCTAAATTAAAAATATTCACAGATCACCAGCCGCTGACATATGCGCTAAGTAGCAAAAATAATAACAACAAAATGAAACGCTGGAAGGCCATCCTCGAAGAGCATAATTATGAGTTACATTACAAACCCGGACGAACGAACGTCGTAGCTGACGCGCTATCACGACCACCCCAAATAAATTCAATGACTGCCACGGTTCATAGCGACAAAACATCGTCACATCATCTTATTCCAATAGCAAATGAACCAATTAACGTATTTAAAAATCAAATTTTCTTAAAATTAGGTCCAATTTCTTCATATGAATTTCAAATAATATTTCCCACCTACCACCGGCACATTATTTACGAAAACGACTACACAAAAGAAAAACTAACAGCCATTCTTAAAAAATATCTAAACCCTTCTGTTATAAATGGATTAAACACTACTGAATCTCTTCTCGGAAAAATACAAGAATTGTACCCTGAACATTTCTCTAATTACCGTACGAGATTCGCTCGAAAGGTTGTCACTGACTTATTAAACGAAGAAGACCAGGAAAAGGAAATATTGAATGAACATCAACGTGCACACCGTAATGCCGCTGAAAACAAGATCAAGTTGATTGAGAGGATGTACTTTCCAGGAATGAATGCTAAAATAAAAAAAATTGTCAAGCAATGCAAAATTTGCAAAGAACAAAAATATGAAAGGCATCCAGCCAAACCGTTGCTTAAAGAGACACCAATTCCTGATTATCCTGGACAAATAGTTCACCTCGATATTTACCTTACTAATCAAAATGTTGTGTTAACGGCCATAGATAAGTTCTCCAAATATGCGACAGCAAAAATCGTCAAGTCCCGATCAGCACAGGACATCAAAGAACCTTTGCGCGAGATATTGGTTAGTTTGGGACCTCTCGAAGGAATTGTTATAGATAACGAAAAATCTCTGGGATCAGCATCGGTAAAACATATGTTGGAAAATCAATTCGGGATCAACATTTTCAAAGCACCACCCTATACTAGCAGTGTCAATGGACAAATTGAAAGATTTCATTCGACGCTCTCCGAGATAATGCGGTGCGTGAGAGCTGAAAAAATCCACAATTCATTTAAAGAGTTACTTGAAATATCTGTTAGCAGGTACAACTATTCTGTTCACTCGACAACAGGAAAAAGACCCGTGGATACATTTTTTGGAAGATTGAAACCGGAAAACCTCATGGAGGAGAGAAAAAGACATATAGAAAGGTTATAAGACAAGCAAGCTGCAGATTTGGCATTTCACAACAAAAATCGAACAAATCCTAAACACTATTTCCCAGGAGACATAGTCTATGTGAAAACTAATAAGAGAATAGGAACTAAACTGTCGCCCAGATATAAAGAGGAAATATCTAATATCGAACCGGCCTTATTGTGGTCAAAGGGAGGTATTATAAATTCTTTCCTCTTCTCTCATAATGAAATTGAGATATTAAATGAATTAATTGTAGAACAAAATTTTCCCTATAATGATTTAGAACAATCTTTAAAATTTGCTAATGTTAAAGTCGCTTCAAATAACTCGATTTTGTTGTATGTAATAAACCTACCGATTGTTAATAAACAGCATTGTGAAACTGTCTTGGTAAAGCCTGTTAAGATAGGAAAAGATGTTATTAAGTTAGAATATGAAACTATCCTATATTGCCAAAGTAAAATATTTGAAATAAGAAAACCATGCAAAAGTTATGACAATTTAAAATTGTGCACAAAAGAAAGCATTAAAGATATAACTAATTCCGACTGCATACCAAATCTTCTTAAAAGTAGTCCGGCTATTTGTAAAAAGACCAATAATTTAGATATTCCGTCATTGGAGAAAATTCAGGATGGTATCTTACTGCTCAACCGGTACAATGGATCTATAATTTTAAATGAAAACCCTATCGATATGAATGGAACTTTTGTGGTACAGTATCATAATGCCACTATAACCGTTGGAAATGAAATATTTTTGCATTATGACAGAGAGATATACAAACCTTTGCCCGCTATTCTAAGCTCACTGAATTCCAGTCATTATTTCGAGGAAACCTTATCCCTACAACTTATCAAGGAATTGCATTTGAATAACAGTAAAACAATCCAATTGATCAAAAAGGAGGGCAATGTAAACCTATGGGAAAGTTCAATAGCGCTGATAACATGTGCAGCAGTTATAATTAAATTGGTTTTCAGGTGCGTTGCAAAAAGGAAGTACAAGCTTAACTCAACCAAAACGAAGGTTCAACCGATCGGTTCCGAAATAAAAAAACAGATGTAACAGAATGCAATGATAGTTTCCCTGAAAACGGGGACGTTTACATTTAAAGGGGGAAGAGTTAATAACAAAAACATTCGTTTCCATTTATTCAATTTTTATTACAATTTTTTTCTTGCTTTTCTATGAGTGCAGCGAACTATAAGATTAATGAACTCTAAAAATATTTACCAATATTTTTCCTATTAAATTGTTCCAGCAAAAATGCTAATGTCACCACTTAAGCTGACCTAATTATTATTGCTTTTTCTTCATAAGTACTTTTGTTAATGTAAACATTATTTTTTATTGCATGGTATTGATTTTTATTATAAGAACAATTTGTAACTTTGTATTGATTTTTATTATAGGAACAATTTGTAACTTTGTATTGAAATATGTTTGTATTGAATTTGTATTTTATTTGGTAAGCACATTTTTGTAATTATAAAATCATTTTTTGAAAAATAAAGTTCAGTTGATTACTAACTCAAATGAAGAACTAACATATATTCTTCTAACTTATATTCACATGAAATGAATGATGCATTTTTTTTATTTTCTTTACTGTTCGTTTTACACTTCGTACAAACGAAAGAAATCATACTAACGGCCCGTTTCACAATGTATGATTAATTTATTTTTAATTTAAAATTAACTAACTGTCGGTTTGGTTAACAGGCACTATATAACCGACGGTTACTGATTTGGGTTTCACCATTATCCGTTTACATAACAAAAGAATATAGTAAAAAGTATGGCAATGTTGTGTTCATTTGTTTAAGAAAAATAATGCAATGGAAGATTTAATTTCCAAAATTGTTTGTTTTTTAAATCAAATAACGCAAGTATACATGATTTTGGACTGGACGAACTGAATGTTGCCTTATAAACTTTTTGGAACGCTGAATGCAAATCTGCAATCTCTTTTATTTAAAAAATAACAATTTTCAAATTTTGCTTTTAATTTTTTAATTGCAATATTACAATCTTTACAATAAGAAAACAAAAAGGAAAATATCATAAGTTAGGGAATTTTAAACTGAAATTTTCAATTTTCTAAATTTTTTTTAACATTCTTCACTCTCAATCATCTCTCTGATCACTCTGATCAACATCAATTTTAAGCAGAACCACTTAAGCTTTTTGCGACGTTAGTGTATTTAACTGCTGTTTTTACTTTTCCGTTTGTTTTGTAAACGTTTGGTGCCCTGCGCACTTATTTCATCCAAATTTTTGCGTACAGTTTTTGTGATATCGTCGAGGGAGCTTTTGATGCTTATCATCAGTATAGCGATTTTGGTTGTACCCTTTACTTCAGAGTCGATGCTGCCAATCACACATTTAAAACCCTGAGACACTTTCTTGCATTCGTGCTAATGGTAAGTAAAATTATCCTCCATATAATGGACCAGCGGTAGAGGGTACACACTCTCAGATGTCTCTTACTTTAGTAGTGTTTTCGAGGGATGGGGTCCATTCTGTCTCTTCTTTTTTTATTTTGAGGGTAAGTGTTAACTTGCTTGTATTTACCGTTGATCGTTCCCTTGCAAATCATGTTTTATCGATGGGTCCATTATAAGAACCACCATTTTGATTGCACCAGCCCATATGTATATATCGTACTTGCTAGTTTTCATTCGACTATCTCGGTGCCAATTACGGATGGTGTCATGAGGCAAGAATACTTACGCAAAACCTCCCGCTTCGCAGTTACATGTCTTCTTATGTCCATGTTTTTATAACTCAAAATATCAGTGTGGAGTTAGTCAGTGTCCCCGTATGGCCGAAGTCTTCATTAAGATTGTATTCCTCCGCTGATACTCCTTTCATCGAAAAGGTAAAGTTCAAGCTGAACTATTGATATAACAACTATGGTAACAAATTTTGTAATATTTTATAAATTACAAATATTTTTTGTTGAAGTTGAATTAAGTTTCAAATTAATATTTTTATTGAACAAAATTTGTCAATTAAAATACTAACCGGCACATATTCTTCGGTTATATTTAACAGACACTATTTTGTTAAAAGGTGTCAATTAAAAATTAATCGTACTTTGTGAAATACAATTTAACTTAACCTGAGGTTAATGTTCATGTTAATTTATAATCATACATTGTGAAAAGGGCCGTAAATATGTATATGAAGAAAAAAGAAATGAGCTTATTTTGAATGGTGGTGTTCAAATTTTGAGAAAAATTTTTGCTTCTTTCATGGCGATGAAAAAGAAATAATCTAAACAACAATTACTTCATGGACAAAGAGATTTGAACAGTTTGAAAAGCAAACATCCATGAATATGAAAAATGTGTGTGTGAAACTTATTTGTGTGCAGTGAATAAACAAACGCAATACAAAATTTCATTCATTGAAAATGACAAGAGAATGATCAAAAATGTACTATTTATGGTGAAAAAGTACGTACCCTGGTTTTGTCTAACAAATTTTCTTCTTTTTTATTTTCTGTCGAATTTTTCTTTGTGTTTTTGACAACTGTGGTGTTTTTACACAAACAAAATTGACTTTTGTTGTTTTTGTTGCCAGATTGGGATTATCTAGTATTTAATTCGCCTTAGAATTTTATATTCAAAAAATTTTGTTAATAATTTCCCTACAAGAACAGTGCCGTAAATTGAGCCATCATTTGAGTGTCACTGATGAGAGAATTTTTCTCATTGTGTATAAGAAAGTTGGGTTCACTTTATTAATTGACTGTTGTTGTTTTTGTTGCCAGATTGCGATTACCTAGTATTTAATTCGCCTTGGAATTTTATATTCAAAAAATTTTGTTAACTGGATGAATAAACCCCTCATAGCTGACTAAGCAAAATTGTGCAGAAACAGAAACAGATTCAATATTTTTATATTTATTATATTTTATATAGTTTATACATATTTATTTAGTATATAATTTTACATATTTAAATATTTTTATTCGCTCAATAATGACTGCGTTCTACTGCCATTCGTAGGCTTTTTGAAATTCAATCGCTCCCTGCTACTGTAAAACATCTGAAATATGAAGAAATATATAAGATATAAAATATTTTAAGATAGATCAAAGTATGTATATACCTCGAGGATGATTATCAACTCACATAAGCTTCCCGGAAGCATATTTTTCTCATCTACCTTCCTCATTTTACTTCTCCAGCAGGTCTTCCAAACAGATTGCGCGGATGTCAGCTATTGCTTGAGTGAAATTTGCTGTCCTTAATTTCCGCTCTACCTCTTCCGCAGCAACAAGGGTCTTCAAGGAAAGATTGCTGGCGACTCCATGTTAACACATTCTATATTTTTAATAACTTTTTTATGCACCAAACGACATTTTACATTTGTTTTCTTTTCATATTTCATAATTTTAATATTTTAAAAACACGCGAATATATTTTACAATTTACGACTCAATTTACAGTGGCAGAGTTGTATTTTACAAAAAATTCAACTCTGCTACTCACATTCATTTTTTTATTTTTGTGTATGTATGAGTTTTCATTGCACATGTGTTAGTTTCAATCATCCATTTCTTGTAGGGTATGTTACATTTTTTGCGTTGAAACGTAAAACAATAGATATTCTTTAAGCGGCTTAGACACGATCAAAACATTCGTTAAGCATTGTGGTAGTATTTTTGAAAATATATTTGTATGTGCTACAGACGATACTGGATAAAAAAATATTGATTTTTGTGCTGGATGTCACATTTTGATGTGTTTGTTCTCCAATCACAAATTTTTCATTTTAAATAACATTTTAAGTTGTGCGATTGCTAAAAATGCCGGAAGAAAAAGAAAGAAGGCGTAGAATTTATTTAAGTGGACGTAATTTAAATGAAAAAAACAACATTTATATGGAAATCTCCAAGATTAAAAGGATAAAATGTTCTGAATGAGATCGAAGTTACGATACTTGTAGCAAGATATTTACACCACAAAATCAAATAAAAATTAATTATTGACGAGTCATCCAGCATGTGTACCTCAAAGCATCCAGCCACACATACACGAGTTTGATATCTAGCATTTTGATCGTGTCTAGGCCGCTTTAAAATTAATGAACAAAATCGCGACATATTGCCGAACACCCCCAATGGGTCTGCTGGCAAGTCTGCTTCACAAATTTTACACGCCTCTAGCCACTGCTTGCGAATGTATGCCAAGGCAAAAATATTTTGTGCATTCGCAGTTTTAAAATACACAGCTCATTGTTTTGCTTTAAAACAAAAAACAATGTAAACATATAAAACATAATAAAATAATATCAATAATTTCATTTAAAAAGGTTAGGAAAATCCTACAAAGTTGAATTATTTTTTTATTTATTTGAATTTTATTTTCCAATTTCTACGCTTTTTCAAAATGAAATATTTTCAAAAAAGAAGAAAAACAGGGGATGTATAATAGTCGATACGGTAGCACAATTTAATTGTCACAAAATAATGAGAGAACGGCTGTACCTTCTATTTTTCTACCATGGTTCTACTTTCTATTTTTCTACCATGGATAGTACTGTCAAAATCCATATAAAAAATTTCAAAAAATTTTTTGAGGAAATTTCCTCTCCCTTACGCTATCACCTTGTTAAATATGCCTTGGTTCAAGGCAACATCGCCGTGACAATAAATACAACACCAAAAACACCCACATTTTTGACAGCTGCCATGCACAAAAAAAGTAAAGCGAAAATAATTAACTTCGCCCTACTGCCACCTAGTAAAATAGATTCGCCTTGCCTTGGTTGTGTTTAAATTATAATCAGAGTACGTATTTGTTCACCAGTTTGCTCGTTCTTGTATTACTGGACAAGAGCGAAAAAAAAAACAACGCGCAATAATAATAAACAGTAGATACTCGCTCAATCTGTGGTTAAAACTACCCTTTCCAAAATTGAGATATAAAGAATAAAATTGTTAAAAATACATTTTTTTAAAGTAAAAGTTGGCATCTAAAATAGTCCGCAACATGGGAACAGGCTTATAGCACGTTTCCAAGGAGCCCAATATTCATGCTTCGCTCTCTCATTCGTGATGTACACTCCAATCATGTTTAAACAGTGTTACCAATTGTGAAGATTTATCTTATTTTTGAAGTTTTTTGAGATGTCAAAAAGATTTTTTAAAATGTGATATTTAGCAATTATAGTCCGGAAAAATAAATATATTCGTATTGAAAAGTTAAACAAAAGTAATACATATAAATAATTGTACATATCTTTAAGATCCTAAGTACATTTATTCAGGTGCCTAAGTAGCTAAAGCATTTAGTTCTACTCGTAAATTATCCGATAAAACAATATTTTTTTTTAATTTGTAGAGTTTTTAGTTAGGGACCAATACGTGGACCCAAGTGGGCTGTGTAGTACAGCTGCCTGCTTCACCTAACTACCTATAGAATCAGATTTTTCGATTGTCATCTTTTTTTATTTCAGAAATAAAGGTGCTATGCATTAAACAATTTAGTGTTTTTTTTACTTTTAAATTTAGTTTTTCATCAATATCTCGAAAAATATTCCGCGTGCCCATATACCGCTATATACGTTTGATAGAGCATACAAATACGAATCCATCGCTATATAGTTTTTTTCTGAAAAGACTGTATGAAAAAAGTTATTAACCCAGCAAACTTTTTTAATTTACAAAAATTGTAAAAACTTAAAAGTTTTTCATTAATAACTCGAAACCATTCAGCGTGCACATATACCACTATAAAAACTTAAAAAATTTTTCATTAATAACTCGAAAACCATTTCGCGTGCACATATACCACTATATACGTTTGATAGAGCATAAAAATGCGAATCCATCGCTATATAGATTTTTTCTGAAAAGACTGTACGAAAAAAGTTATTAATCCAGCAAACTTTTTTAGCTTACAAAAATTGTAAAAACTAAAAAGTTTTTCATTAATAACTCAAAAACCATTCCGCGTGCAAATATAACACTATATACGTTTGATAGAGCATAAAAATACGAATCCATCGCTATATAGATTTTTTCTGAAAAGACTGTAAAAAAAGTTATTAACCCAGCAAACTTTTTTAGTTTACAAAAATTGTAAAAACTTAAAAGTTTTTCATTAATAACTCGAAAACCATTCCGCGTGCAAATATACCAGTATATACGTTTGATAGAGCATAAAAATACGAATCCATCGTTATATAGTTTTTTTCCATTTCTGTTTTTGGCGTTGATAAGTGCGGACGCGATTTTTTTTAAGCTCGCATTAACAAAAAACAAAACATACATTATGTGAATAATTTCAAATAAAAACAAAAAAACAAACCTGTTTTAATACAACAACAAAGTTGTCTGTATTTTTTTTCTTTCTTTCTCTTTATTTTTTACAACGGCAAAAATAAAACAAAAACAATAAGGGCTAATGGCCTCTTTAATTTAAGCAATAAAAATGTGGACAATATTGTATTAAATAAAAACAAAAAAACTGAAAATAATTTGTGTGTAAATTCTACGCCAGTTATATGTGCCCAATCTTGTTCTTCGCTTTTGCTAAGCGATGACAATAATATAACTACAAACAAGTCGCCTTCTGAACACAGTGTTACCAACAGTAATATGGATAGTGCAGAAAAACCTAAGACGCAAGTGGGAATGGACAGATATATAACTGTATTGAAAAGAGGTCGAAGCCCTAAATCTTCGCAGATTTTACCAATGTCCAAAGTACTAAAAGATAAGGAGGCTAACGGAATAAGTTCCCAAAATCGTTTTGCTATTTTAGATAGCGAAACAAGTGAACAAATAACGGCACCCAAGTCGTTTAAACCACCACCAATTTTTTTAAGGGAAAAAAATTCGAATGAATTAATAAATAAGTTAATTTCAGTTATCGGGGATAATTCATTCTATGTAATTCCAATCAAGCGTGGTAACATTGATGAAACTAAAATTCATTTTATAGACCAAAGTAGTTATCGTAAAGCAGTAAAGGAGTTTGAAAGCTGCAATAAGAACTTTTATACCTATCAGCTGAAGAGTAGCAAAGGCCTACAGGTAGTCATCAAAGGTGTATGTTAATCCAGTGGAAATAAAAGCTGGCCTCCAAAAAGCAGGATTTAAGGTTAAAAGCGTTGACAATCTCAGAAATCGAGAGCGTGTCCCCCAACCTCTATTTCGCGTTGAACTGGAACCTGGGGATATTAGATTAAAGAAGAACGAAACGCATCCCATTTATAATATAAAATATCTGTTACACCGCAGGATAAGTGTAGAGGAACCACATAAGCGGTCAGGACCCGTTCAGTGTTTAAATTGCCAAGAATACGGCCATACAAGGGATTACTGCAAGTTGCCTCCGGTTTGCGTTGTGTGTGGAGAGCTTCATTGTTCCGCCCAATGCGACAAACCAAAGAATGACTCGAAGGTTAAAAAATGTAGCAATTGTGGTGGAAATCACACTGCTAACTACAGAGGCTGTCCAGTTTTTTCTGAGGTAAGAAAGTCAACTCAGAAAATAAATACTCCTGCTAGGCAGCCACAATACCAAGCAAATGCTCATTACCCTCAGTTAGCTCAACCCACAACCAAACATCTTTCATACGCGGATATGATAAAATCCAATCATGTTTTAGCACACAAAGCGACACCTACAACCAATTCTACCCCAAATATGCATCCAGAAGCTAAAGAGCAAACACCATCTGGTAACTACAATCGTTCCGAAGCAAGTATCGAGACATTAGTGCATTCGTTAAACAGTTTTATGAGCTCTATGAGCAGCATGATGCAAGAAATGGTTCGCATGCAATCTATGATGTTGCAGGCGGTACTTAACAAACCATGAACTGTTTAAAAATATGTTTCTGGAACAAAATGGCTTACGCCAACACAAAAATGAACTCGAGTACTTCTTGAAGAACCAACAAATTGATGTCATGATGGTTTCAGAGACTCATTTAATAACAAATAGTTTTTTTTTTAAATCAATGGCTATATAATGGCTATTATTATTATATGACACCCGTGGCAGAGCATGTGGTGGTTCAGCAATACTAATAAGGACTCGAATTAAACATCATTTACTGTGTGATTTTTGTGAGGACTACCTTCAAGCAACAAACATCTGTATTGAAGAATATCATCAAAGTTATTTCTTCGATTTATTCACCTTCTAGATTTCAAATATCAGAGAGTCAATATATCGACTTTTATAAATCACTAGGTCCCTGTTTCATAGCATCAGGCGACTACAACGCTAAACATACGTTTTGGGGATCACGCCTAATAACTCCAAAAGGTCGTGTTTTATTTGACACTATTTCAAAAATGCGTCTGCGCCTACTGATCGACAAAAAATACCTGATGTTATTGATTTTAGCGTGACTAAAGGTATTTCGAGAGAAATGATTAAGGTTGAAGCGTCACTCGAATTATCTTCAGATCATTCACCCAATATTGTCTATATATGGAATCAGCAAAATATCGTGTCGCCAACAACTTGCACAAGCAATAATTGCTTGAAATATAGAAAGTATCTCAGTACTCATTGTTCGGAAAACATACCGCTAAGAACACCAGAAGATGTGGACCAGAATCTAATTTATTTTGATCAAAACCTTAAATCAGCTGCCCAACATGCGACAGAAACCAGACAACCAGCTAGATACAATCAAATTTATTTTGTAGATGTCGAGCGGCTCTTGGCTTGGAAAAATTAGAAGAGAATGGCAAGCACATAGATCTCCTCAACTCAAGTCTAGACTTAAAGATTGCACGAAACGGTTAAGACAGCTGCTAGAATCTCGAAGAGTAGCATCTCTGAAAAATTACTTGAAAGACCTCGACGCAACTGCACAATCACATTATTCATTATGGCGTGCATGTAGGAACCTTAAAAGACCGGTCGTACGTAAGCCTCCCTTGCGAACTTCTTGTGGAGACTGGGCAAGGAATGATACCGAAAAAGGCAATTTATTTGTTGGACATTTGAAGAAAGTTTTCACCCCAAATGTATGTACTGATATAGCTGAGTTGTCATGATTTGAATTTAGCGATATTGAAAGGGCAATAGCAGATTTAAACACCAAAAAAGCCCCTGGCGTTGATAAAACAAGTAACAAGATGTTAGTTGAGTTGCCCCGCATAGGTCGCAGAATTATTCTGTTTGTTTTTAATGCCATCTTACGTTTTGAGTACTTTCCCACAGAGTGGAAGGTCTCTTTGATAACTATGATTCCTAAACCAGGAAAAGACCACACAAAAGTAGAATCATACAGACCTATAAGCCTTTTATCAAACGTGTCAAAGTTATTTGAGAGAATATTAATAACTAAGCTGAATCCAATTCTTAGCGCGAAAGGATGCATTCCGAACCATCAATTCGGCATCAGAAAACAACATAATACGATCCAACAAACACACAGATTAGTAAATGTAATTAAAACGACCTTTGAAGAAAAAAAATACTGTTCTGCGCTCTTTGTCGACGTTTCTCAAGCATTCGATAAGGTTTGGTACGAAGGCCTAATATTTAAGCTGAAGCTAAACTTGCCCGAAAACTAGTATAAGCTCTTAAAAGATTATTTAACGAATCGCAAGTTTTTACTAAAAGAAGGTGACTTTTTAAGCTCGCCACAGCTCATTGAAGCCGGAGTTCCCCAAGGCAGTATTTTGGGACCAATTTTATATTTACTGTACACATCAGATATGCCAATTAGCACCCTAGTCCACACATCAACTTTTGCAGATGACGCAGCTTTTTTAAGTATTCTTGAAAGTGCCCAAGAAGCATCACAACTTTTACAAGACCACATACTCAATTTGGAAAAATGGCTAGAAAAATTGTTGCGCCTGTTTTTTTTTTTTGTATATGGTCAAGATAAGCTGAAGTGTAACAAATCTTCTGAATAAAAATTTACTTAGTATTTTAACTTTATATTAATAAGTTATCTTCTTCGATTTATATGTCTTTCAATTTATATTTTAGTTTTTGTTATAGTTTTTTAGAAACACACAATAGCATGAAAAATTACATAATATTTGTCATGGATATGAATATTATTGGTTTATGAATTGGATACAGAGTAAAAATATTTGTACTAAATTCACTCATATTTGTTTTCAATTGACAAATTAAACTTGTAGTTTTTTTTTTTTGAAATTTGAAAATTGAATTTATTGGCTGTGAAAAATTTCATTCGTTAACAGAAAGTCGAACAGTTCAGTTCATATTTATAAAATAAAAAGAAAATCAAATTGTTGTTTAAATTAAAAAAAAAGGATAAAGTAAAAATAAAATTCAGTGCGAAGGATATCCAGTGCAAGACGCAATAGCTGGAAAAGGATTCAGCGTAAGGGGATTTTAAAATAAATCAAGACTTAAAGAAGGGGTTAAGGATAACCAAGGGATTTTTTTTTGTCAAAGTTGCCAAAACCGGATTATTTCCAATTGTGAATTTAAAAAAAAATATATAAATAGAAAAAATAGATAAACAAAATCGTGCCAGTCATACACCAATCCCAATTCTCAGGACGAAGGATACTGTTCCTGGATTGAGGTTGTTGAAAAAGAAAAAAAAAAAGAAAACAAACTAATATAGTCAAATCACACAGGTAAAACTGCGTCAGCCAAAAATAAATAGGCGGCAGTTGTTTTGCTTTAATTTATTTATTGCATTTATCCGCGTTGTTAATACACGGGTATTGGTAGACATAATCAAAAGAATTTTTGTTTTAACAATGTGTAATAAGAAATCTAATGTATTAAATCCGTTTTGTCGTGGATTTTATTAAATATTTAAGTGATTTTAATAGTTTTTTTTTTTAGTTTTAAATTGGTAAAATTTTAATTTTGTTGATTATGGTTGATTGTATTAGTGCCTCAATATAAAAGATTTAATTTTTGTTTGTTTTAATTATCCTTTGGGGAAATCAAATGATTTTAAGTATATATATAAATCGAGTTTAATCTAATTTTTTTTTATGGATTATATCCTTGAATAAGGATATGCACCTAAGTGAGCTCTTTTAGGTAGGCAATTTCTTTGTTTGTTTTTGATATACGTTATACTTTAAATGAAATATTTATATATATATTTTAAATTTTGAGGTAATGTAAAGGCTAAATTATTTTTTTTTTTATAATTTTAGTTACGTAAGGATGTATCCTTATTGGTTGGTTTTTATTTAGTTTTTTTTGGTTTTTATATTAAGGCACCTAGTCTAAGTTTTTTTTTTGTTGTTTTATCTTTGTTGTATTTAAAAAAATAATATGAATTTATAGTACACATACATAATATGTTTAAATAGCTAAATTTTATTAGATTTTATAATTTCTTTTATAATAATAATTTAATAAATAAATAATGTAATTGTCATATATGTATAAACGGAAAACAATGTTCGTGTTCTAAGTCTTTTGATTTTGAATTAGGTTGCATGTGAGTCGGATGTAAGTGTGTGTGTGGTATTTGGGGGATATTATATATTTTTTTTTATCGATTAAGATACAATGTCCCAGGTAGGGAGGGTTAAAGGAAGATAAATGACAACTGTTTCTTCCCTTAAAATAAAAAGTGGTTTCATAAAAGGTTATTATTTTTTTTATATAATTCATTTATTTATTGATTTAGATATTTAATTTAGTTATTTATATTTTTTCTTGGTATTTTTAGTTAATGTTCTTTTGGTATTATTTTGATTTTTTTAATTTCGTCTATTGTAATTTTTTTATTGTGCTTGTCCCGACGTGTAGTTAAGGGTTGGAACCTGCCCTGAAGTTGCCTATGAGCTAGCTGGCACCAAAACTACTACGGACAAGGGGACACGTAACAATATGGCGCCCAATCAAGATGAAGTAACTGGTATATGGATCATCAAAATATACTATGCAATAGTTTTTTTTATTTCTTTTTATTAAATAGCCCAAGTTGATAGAGATTGGATTTTGATACGGATGTAGAATCGCGGGTTTTGTTACCTTATAGGGGGAAACCTTGTAGGCCGTAAGTGCTATGATTAGGATTTACTGGGCAAGCTTCGAGAAGCATCATTGTCTGGAATTAAATCTTTATTTATTTGGATTAGAACCTCACTTTTCAGTCTATAGCGTGGAAATTAAAAAGAAACTTGCCATTTGGTAGTCTGAAAATAGTTTGGTTATGTTTTTTTTTGTTCTTTTTTTTTCCTCTGAAAATTGTTTGTGAAATTACTATGTGTACAGAATAGCCGCTCCCATATAAAATGAAGGAGGTCTGAAGTATTGTGAAAACATTGGTTTCATAGACAATAATAAGAAGGCTGATAGGTGAAGTGGTAGCCGCTTTGAGTTTTTGCTTAGAGGTCTGTTGTACCACTAACCGTCAGTGTAGCTATGGTTGTTGGACCAGAGAATACGTTTTGCTGCAACCGTCTTGAACAGTCTTCGGAGATAAGAGATGCACTGAGGCGGATCGATACTATAGTTATATCCAACATTACATAGGTTATATTATTTTCTTTTTTGTTTTTAGTTTTTTCTTTATAGTTTTTGTTTTTGGAGAAACACTTTTCAATTTTTCAATTAAACCACACATACGACACTGTTCTCACGGAGTATCAACCTAACTCAAATCTTTATAGTTTTTGTATTATTTCAGACGAAAGATTTAAGTTTTTTTTTTTATTTATTTACTTGATTATATAATTGGTATTTAGTTTGATTTTAAAACTTAATATATATATATATATATATATATATATATATATATATATATATATATATTATAGGATTATTTTAATTATTATTATTATTATTATTATTATTAGCATTGTTAGTATTATATTAATTTTTTTTTTTCTAGCAAGTTAGGTAGAGTAGTTGAGTTTATATTATAAGTTTTTTTTTCTGAGAGGTTTTGAGAAGATTAGATAAATTAAAGCGAAATAGGGAGAGGATTTCAAACTTTGATTTGAATCGTTCGTCACCACAGGTGAAAGAAAAATATTGGAAGGACAACAACAATACCAGGATGACTACCAGATCGCCCCAGTTTGAAGATAAGTCAGCAACGATTAATCGTGGTGCAATACCTAAAGTCAAGGTGTCAAATAAGAGCACAAGTCATGAGGATTTATCGTCAGCTGGTAGGTCAATATTAATAAATAACATAGATAATAGTAGAGATAATGTTGAACAATCGATTACCAATTTCATAAATGAGAAAATTGATAAGGAAATGTTAAAGGTTCATAAGAGTATAGCCCAATTAGCGGAGACAATACGGGTACTGGCTATAAGGGAAAATAATATTACCAGTAACATGGGAAACAGTCGGTCAGCCGAAGAAAGAAGTAGGCCAGTTCATTTTCAACAGTGTGAAAATTTGAATTTCCCGCCACCTCCGAGCCATATTTATGATGGGTGGAAAATAAGGATTGATAAGTTTGGATTAGAGTTTAAAGGTAATCATGGTGGACATGATCAACTTTCTGCAGAAGAATTTATATTTAGACTGGAACATATGCAACGACAGTACCATATTCCTTGGGAGGAAATTTTACGTGATTTCCATCTTTTATTATCAGGTTCAGTTCAGCAGTGGTATTGGGCACTTCTTCAGACTAATGTGATAGCTGATTGGTACACTCTACGAAGTGCATTGGTAAATAGATATAAAACAGTAAGATCTAATTGGGAATTAATGCATGAATTAGTAGAGCGGAAACAGATGCATGGGGAATCAATTGATGACTATTTTCATAGCCTGAATTTGCTGAGAGCTAAATTAGAAATACCAGTGACTGAGGGGGAAATGATTAAAATTGCAAAACGAAATTTGCGAGAGAGTGTTGCGAGGATCGTCTATCCGATGGCTTTGTCTTCTTTAGAGCAACTGCGTATGGAATGTTTAGAGGCAGAAAGAACATTTCCTAGAAAAGACAGTCGTGCCTTTATACAGCAACCTGTAAGAAATCAGAAATATGTGAATGAAGCAGTTTTGGATATTGAAGTAGATGAACAAGTATTGGAGGAAGTAGCAGCTATTACCAGAGAATTGGTATGCTGGAATTGCCAACAAAATGGGCACAGTTTTAAAGAATTTCCATCACAACAAAGATCGTTGTTCTGCTACAAATGCGGTAAACCGAATACAATTACACCTAATTGTCCAAAATGTCTTCAAGTGTTGGAAAACTCCAAGAGGAGCGCGGCATTAATGGGGAAGTCACGTTCCAACGAAGCTGCCCCAAAACAATTTTAAATGCAACTGACATATCATCGGATTTTTCAAAAATACGACACATTTTACCTTTAGAAGTGCGGGAGCAAAATTATATTCAAACGCGAAAACGAATTTTTGAAGAAACTGATAGACATAAAGATGCAAGTTTCGAAAAAGAAACAAATAACAGAGAATTTGTACAAACAAACATGAAGAAACACATCAAACATCCGGAAGTTAAAATATTTAGATTAAATCCAAAAAAACGCGAATATATTTTGAAACTTAGAAATGACTTCATTACACGAACGCGACATCACAGATTTATAGCAGAAGCGATTAATCGTGGTACTTTAAAAAAAAGATCCTAGACCATATGCAGATGTGTTAATTAATGGGAAGGAGTTTAAAGGCCTTTTAGATTCTGGCGCATCTGTGAGTTTGCTTGGAAAAAATTGCCGTGAATTTATTACCAATTTTTTGTAACATAAGCACAGCTTCAGGACAGCAACACCGGGTATTAGGTAAATGCGAGTTAGAAGTCGTTTATAAAAAAGTAAAAATTTAATTGTTTTCTATTTGTGTCCTGAACTGGATCAACAATTATATCTAGGTGTTGATTTTTGGCAAGCGTTTAAGATAGCCCCTACAATTTTGCCATCGGCAGAAATAGATATAGAAATGATACGGAAAATGCAGGACGAAGATAATAAACTTAATAAGCACATACTAAGCCCACAACAACAAGAACAACTAAATGCAATAATTAAGAAATTCCCTATATTTGAAGAAAAAGGTTTAGGATGCACTAAACTAGAAAGACATGAAATAAAACTTATAGATGGTACAAATCCAGTAAAAGAAAAACACTATCCGATTTCACCGGCTGTACAAGAAATTGTATATGCCGAAATAGATAATATGTTAAGCTTGAATGTAATCGAAGAGAGCAACAGTCCGTGGTCTAACCGAACAACCGTTGTCAGAAAACCTGGTAAGAATAGATTTTGTCTGGATGCAAGAAAATTAAATGCAGTTACCGTAAAGGATGCTTATCCCTTGCAAAACATCGACGGGATTCTGAGTCGGATAGATCAAACTCACTACATTAGTACCGTTGATCTAAAATATGCTTTTTGACAAATCGAACTAGAGGATGAAGCTAAGTCGTATACAGCGTTTACAGTACCGGGTCGGCCGCTGTACCAATTCCGGATGATGCCTTTTGGCCTATGTAATGCGGCTCAGCGTTTATGCCGTCTGATGGACAAGGTAATTCCAGCAAGATTAAAATCTAATGTTTTTGTATATTTAGATGATTTACTTATTATTTCGGATGAATTTTCAACGCATTTAAAGATATTGGAGCAGGTAGCTGAATGCTTAACTAATGCCAACTTAACCATAGGCATTAAGAAATCAATGTTTTGTTTTAAAGAACTAAAGTATTTAGGTTTTATAATAGGATGTGGAATTCTCAGAACAGATCCAGATAAAGTAAAAGCCATACAAAAAATTTCTTTGCCAAAGACACCAAGGGAAGTTAGAAGCTTTCTAGGTACAGCTGGATGGTACAGGCAATTTATTAAGGACTTTGCTACAATTTCAGCTGCTCCCACCGACACGTTAAAAAAAGGAAAAAAGTTTTCGTTGACTTCTGAGGCGATTGAAGCATTCGAGACTCTGAAGGTTTCACTTACCACTGCACCTGTTTTACGTCACCCAGATTTTAATAGACAGTTTTTTATACAATGCGATGCATCAGATTCTGGAGTAGGAGCTGTTCTGTTCCAGAAAAATGATCAAGACGAAGAAAATCCAATTGCATTTTATTCTCAGAAGCTGACTGCCTGCCAGAAAAATTACTCTGTTACGAAGAAAGAGTGTCGTGCTGCCGTTTTAGCAATTAAACGATTTCGACCCTATGTAGAGATGATGAAGTTTACAGTTATCACAGATCATGCTAGCCTTAAGTGGCTAATGTCACTAAAAGACCTTAGTGGAAGATTGGCTAGATGGTCATTACAACTGCAGGCATATGATTTTACGATAGAACATCGCAAGGGATCTGAAAATGTAGTAGCCGATATGCTGTCACGAATGTCTGTTGGAGCTGTTGATATGAAACATGAAGAATTTTTCGATTTTGAAACCACTGCTTTTGAATCGGATGAGTATTTACAATTGATTAAGAACATACAAGAAAACCAGACAAAATTACCTGATTTACGAGTGGAAAATGGGAAGATATACAAAAAAAATCGCCGTAACGACAATGCCAATGAATCAGTTTGGAGGTTGTGGATACCACAAGAAATAACACAGGTACTAATAGAAAAAGCCCATAATGCGCCAACAGCTGCTCATGGTGGAATTAGGAAAACACTAGAGCGCCTGAAAAGATTATATTTTTGGCCTAGAATGGTGGCGCAAGTTCAACAATATAAAAACGATTGTCAAACATGTAAGGAAAATAAGTCGATAAACCAGCATTCTATGCCTAGTATAGGTTGTGAGGTGCAAACTGATAGACCTTTTCAGAAAATATATATAGATTTTTTGGGTAAATATCCTAGATCAAAAAATGGTAATGCATATATATTCATAGTAGTAGACCATTTTTCCAAGTTCGTGTTTTTGAAGGCTATGGGAGAAGCAACAACCAAAAACGTAGTACAATTTTTAGTACAAGAAGTGTTTCAAAAGTTTGGAGTACCCGAGGTATTGCACAGTGACAATGGTCAACAGTTTACCTCAAAGTTATTTAATGAAATGATTAGGACATACAATATTACACACATGAAAACTGCGTTTTATTCACCGCAATCCAATGCTGCCGAGCGGGTAAATCAGTCAGTAATTACAACCATTCTGTCGTATTTAGAAAATGACCAAAGAGATTGGGATTTGTACCTGCCGGAAATAGAGTGTGCACTACGTACATCAGTTCATGCAGCAACTGGATTTACACCTTTCTTTGCCCTATTTGGTTGTCATATTTTTTCAAATGGTTCGGATTATAAGTTGGCAAGAAAGTTACAGTCTTTATCTGATCATAATATAGTTAATATAGAAAAAAATGATAGACTAGCGATTGTTAGAGAGAAGATAAGACATAATCTGAATGTAGCATATCAGAAGAGTGCGCGGAGATATAATGAGAGAGCGCGAATAGTAAAATTTAGGCCAGGTCAGGAAATATATAGAAGAAATTTTGTACAGTCCGAGTTTAAAAAAAATATAAATTCAAAATTTTGTCCCAAATATATAAAATGCCGAATTCTAAAACCGGTAGGCAATAATATGTATCAACTGGAATCTCTCCAAGGCAAGCCGATTGGAATTTTTCATGTAAAAGACCTAAAAATCTAATTAAAATCAAGGTTGACTGTCAGAATGATGACTTAACATAAAAACATACATACATATATTTATTTTTGTATTCAAGTTTCTTGTATAAATGATTTCTCAGTATGAAATTTGTATTGTCTGCCCGGCTTGAGACTTAACAGGGTGTGGGAGTTCCCCACGTTTTGTTTATCTATTTTGTTTTTTTTTTTTTTGGACAAGCACTGTCAGAACCAAGACGCACACCGGTTCAACCGGCGTACACTTGGTTGCTCCGGAGTTTTGTTGCGCCTGTTTTTTTTTGTATATGGTCAAGATAAGCTGAAGTGTAACAAATCTTCTGAATAAAAATTTACTTAGTATTTTAACTTTATATTAATAAGTTATCTTCTTCGATTTATATGTCTTTCAATTTATATTTTAGTTTTTGTTATAGTTTTTTAGAAACACACAATAGCATGAAAAATTACATAATATTTGTCATGGATATGAATATTATTGGTTTATGAATTGGATACAGAGTAAAAATATTTGTACTAAATTCACTCATATTTGTTTTCAATTGACAAATTAAACTTGTAGTTTTTTTTTTTTTGAAATTTGAAAATTGAATTTATTGGCTGTGAAAAATTTCATTCGTTAACAGAAAGTCGAACAGTTCAGTTCATATTTATAAAATAAAAAGAAAATCAAATTGTTGTTTAAATTAAAAAAAAAGGATAAAGTAAAAATAAAATTCAGTGCGAAGGATATCCAGTGCAAGACGCAATAGCTGGAAAAGGATTCAGCGTAAGGGGATTTTAAAATAAATCAAGACTTAAAGAAGGGGTTAAGGATAGCCAAGGGATTTTTTTTTGTCAAAGTTGCCAAAACCGGATTATTTCCAATTGTGAATTTAAAAAAAAATATATAAATAGAAAAAATAGATAAACAAAATCGTGCCAGTCATACACCAATCCCAATTCTCAGGACGAAGGATACTGTTCCTGGATTGAGGTTGTTGAAAAAGAAAAAAAAAAAGAAAACAAACTAATATAGTCAAATCACACAGGTAAAACTGCGTCAGCCAAAAATAAATAGGCGGCAGTTGTTTTGATTATGGTTGATTGTATTAGTGCCTCAATATAAAAGATTTAATTTTTGTTTGTTTTAATTATCCTTTGGGGAAATCAAATGATTTTAAGTATATATATAAATCGAGTTTAATCTAATTTTTTTTTATGGATTATATCCTTGAATAAGGATATGCACCTAAGTGAGCTCTTTTAGGTAGGCAATTTCTTTGTTTGTTTTTGATATACGTTATACTTTAAATGAAATATTTATATATATATTTTAAATTTTGAGGTAATGTAAAGGCTAAATTATTTTTTTTTTATAATTTTAGTTACGTAAGGATGTATCCTTATTGGTTGGTTTTTATTTAGTTTTTTTTGGTTTTTATATTAAGGCACCTAGTCTAAGTTTTTTTTTTGTTGTTTTATCTTTGTTGTATTTAAAAAAATAATATGAATTTATAGTACACATACATAATATGTTTAAATAGCTAAATTTTATTAGATTTTATAATTTCTTTTATAATAATAATTTAATAAATAAATAATGTAATTGTCATATATGTATAAACGGAAAACAATGTTCGTGTTCTAAGTCTTTTGATTTTGAATTAGGTTGCATGTGAGTCGGATGTAAGTGTGTGTGGTATTTGGGGGATATTATATATTTTTTTTTATCGATTAAGATACAATGTCCCAGGTAGGGAGGGTTAAAGGAAGATAAATGACAACTGTTTCTTCCCTTAAAATAAAAAGTGGTTTCATAAAAGGTTATTATTTTTTTTATATAATTCATTTATTTATTGATTTAGATATTTAATTTATTTATTTATATTTTTTCTTGGTATTTTTAGTTAATGTTCTTTTGGTATTATTTTGATTTTTCTAATTTCGTCTATTGTAATTTTTTTATTGTGCTTGTCCCGACGTGTAGTTAAGGGTTGGAACCTGCCCTGAAGTTGCCTATGAGCTAGCTGGCACCAAAACTACTACGGACAAGGGGACACGTAACAAAATGGAGAATAAAAGTGAATGAACAAAAATGCACTCACATAACTTTCACACTGCGTAGGGACTCATGCCCTCCAATTCGCATAAATAACCAAATGATACCACAGCTTTCAGACGTTAAATACCTGGGTATACATCTTGACCGTCGCCTTTTGTGGAAAAGCCACATTGACTTCAAGTTAACACAAATGAAACTAAAAGCAGTACAACTAAATTGGCTTGTTGGCAGAAACTCCACCTTGAGCTTAGATTGTAAACTTCTACTGTACAAGTCGGTCCTCAAACCAATTTGGTGTTATGGGATTCAGTTATGGGGCACTGCCTCAGCTAGCAATGTAGAAAAAATTCAAAGGCGCCAAAATAAGATTTTACGTATCTGCTCCCTGATATATAAAAAATTCGAACATCCACAAAGACCTAAACATGCCATCAGTTAACGCAGAAATAGCGAAACATGCAGTCACATATCTAAAGAGGCTTGAATCTCATCCAAACCCTTTGGCGCGTAACATACTGAATGAACCTGGTTACATTCGACTATGTATTACTATGGCCCCTATAAAAACAGTAAAAATTAAAGGGCTTTCCGAAAGTGACGTGATTTGCATTAATAAGGCCTTATTTTTTGAACCGTAATAGGTAGACTCATAATTTTCACAGAAGATGCAATGTGTTGCCACGGCCGCTATGATGATTACTAAAAATTAAAGGCTGTGCCAACAGTGACATGTTTTTCACGTATAGTGACTTTTTTTTTTTAGTCATAAAAGATAGACTCTTGATATATTCATAGAAAGAGAAATGCCATGGCCGCTATACAAAATAACAAAATTAAAGGGTGTTCCGCCAGAGAGATGACTTGAAATGTTTACAGTAGATGTTGTTCTTCGGCCGCTACAACATATACTAATAACTAAAGGGTGGTCCATTGTGCCTGCTATTTTTATAGAAAGTGTATAACCATGGCCACTATAACAACAATTAGTAATATTTAAGGGTGTTCCAATAGTGATGCAATTTTCGTGAATATGACTTTAATTTTAAAATTAAAGGTTGCCTCATAAGAAATGAGGCTTGAATTTTTAAAGTTGTACTAACCATAGTTCGGAACCCTTCATGTGTGAGTCTAACTAGCACTTGACTGATTTTTATTTATTAAATAAAGGTGCTACAAAATAAACATATAACAGTGTTTTTTTAACTTTTAAAAATATATTTTTGTTACAATTTGCTTACATTTTTTTCAGTCTATTTACACTTTGGAAAAAGTTTACCATAAGTTTTCACAGTGTTTGTAAAAAAGGTTGCTGTGTTAATAATTTTATTATACAGTCTTTTTAGAAAAAAAACTATATAACGATGGATTCGCATATTGATGCTCTATCAAACGTATATAGTGGTATATATGCACGCGGAATGGTTTTCGAGTTATTAATGAAAAACTTTTAAGTTTTTACAATTTTTGTAAATTAAAAAAGTTTGCTGGGTTAATAACCTTTTTCGTACAGAAAAAATCTTTATAGCGATGGATTCGTATTTTTATGCTCTATCAAACGTATATGGTGGTATATCGAGTTATTAATGAAAAGCTTATAAATTTTCACAATTTTTGTAAATAAAAAAGGTTGCCGGGTTAATAATTTTTTTCGTACAGTATTTTCAGAAAAACCCTATACCACGATTGATTCGTATTTTTATCCTCTATCAAACGTATATAGTGGTTTATGTGCACTCGGAATGGTTTTCGAGATATTACGGAAAAATTTAAAAGTAAAATAAAAAACACTGTAATATGTGTAATGTATATTACCTTTATTTCTTAAATAAAAAAAAATGGCAACAATGGCAAAAAATCTGATTATACAGTCCACTGGCTTTTAGTTAATATAGTTAAAAATAACTGTTTTACATTGAGTTAAAAATTGCTATATTTTTGTCACAATTTGTTTACATTTTTTCACTGTTTGTTTATATTTTGAAAAAAGTTTGCTAGAAAAAAAGTTGATAAAAATAAAGTTTGTTATCCTCGACAAGTAAAATTAATGTGCTGTACACTTAAGTGCAGTTTATGTAACCCAACTGAGGAAATCGGAAATTTGTATGAAAAGCACTAAATTTTTTGAGTTATTCCTATACAAATTTTCTACACGTTTTGTTCAATTGGGTTACATAAACAGCACCCGTGAAGAAATAAATATATTGCAAATCAACCGCTTAAAGTGGTTTTACACGAAGTGTGTTTGTCTGTTTGATAACCCATATGTAATTTCATGTGTTTGTCAAAGTAGGCATTTTACATACGGTTTATAATTTTTGCTTTCAAACGTACATGTGTAATTATATCTGACACACAGTTTTGTATTGCCAACCACAGCTGATGCAAAGATGGAAACGTAGTGCTTTAGCCAAGCTTTTAGTGCTTTTGGTACCACAAAAAACTCAAAATAGCAAAATATCAAGTTGCCATTACAGGATTTCAGAAATGAAAAATGTCATATGTATTGTACACATGGGAAATACACATGTTATGTTTGAAAGGGTTCACACGATGTGTTTAGAATTTACACATGGAAAAGTGACAAGTTATATGACAAGTACACATCGTGTAAAACCACTTTTAAAACTTTTTTATGTGCCTGTGTTGTTGTTGTTTCTTAGAAATACACGTGCATGAGAAAATGTAAATAAAAAATGAAAAATATTACAAAATTTGAAGGCTTGAAAACTATAGTTTTAAACTATTTAAGCATTTTGAAACGGTAATTAAAAGGAAAACACCTCAGGTACCTAATTTTATGTTGGTCATTTACAACATTTTAGTATTCTGTGAGATATAAGACATAAAATATACGACTTTTAAAGTCTTTAAAATCCGATTTTTGGCACCGCTCTATTTACGGATTTTATAGGGAAAATACTATTTAGTGCAATTTAGGTCTTATAAAAGGTTGTTGGCGGGTAGCGCCTAAACGGTTATTTTCTCGCAAATGACACTTAGTACATGTTATTCCTACTAATAATGGCTACTAATTCCAGTTTTTAAAATTTTTGCCACCGCTCTATTTACGGATTTTATTGAGAAAATACTATTTAGCGCAGTTTAGGCCTTAAAAAGGTTGTTGGCGGGAAGCGCCTAAACGGTTAATTTCTCGCAAATGACACTTAGTATCTTTTTTTCCACTAATAATAGCTATCAGTTCCATTTTTCAGGCACCGCTCAATTTACGGATTTTATTCGGAAAATACTATTTAGCGCAGTTTAGGCCTTAAAAAGGTTGTTGGCGGGATGCGCCTAAACGGTTAATTTCTCGCAAATGACACTTAGTATCTTATTTTTCCACTAATAATAGCTATCGATTCCAGTTTTCAGGCACCGATCAATTTACGGATTTTATTGGGAAAATACTATTTAGCGCAATTTATGCCTCAAAAAGGTTGTTGGCGGGTAGCGCCTAAACGTTTAATTACTCGCAAATGACGCTTAGTACATCTTATTCCTACTAATAATGGCTAGCAATTCCAGTTTTCTGATTTTTGGCACCGCTCAATTTACTGTTTTTATAGGGAAAATGCTATTTAGCGCAATTTAGGCCTTATAATAGGTTTTTGGCGGGTAGCGCCTAAACGGTTAATTTCTCGCAAATGCCAGTTAGTACATCTTATTCCTACTAATAATGGCTAGCAATTGCAGTTTTCTTATTTTTGGCACCGCTCAATTTATGGATTTTATAGGGAAAATACTATTTAGATCAATTTAGGCCTAAGTGATTAATTTCTCGCAAATGCCACTTAATGGCTACCAATTCCAGTTTTCAGGTTTTTGACACCGCTCAATTTACGGATTTCATGGGGAAAATACTGTTTAGTGTAATTTAGGCCTTATAAAAGGTTGTTGACGAGTAGCGCCTAAACGGTTAATTTCTCGCAAATGACACTTAGTATAACTTATTCCTAGTAGTAAAGCCTATCAATTCCAGTTTTCAGATTTTTGACACCGCTCAGTTCAGGGATTTTATAGGGAAAATACTATTTAGCGTAATTTAGGCGTTATAAAAGCTTGTTGGCGTGTAGCGCCTAAGTGGTTAATTTCTCGCAAATGACACTTAGTACGTCTTATTTCTACTACTAATGGCTACCAATTCCAATTTTCAGATTTTTGACACCGCTTAATTTACGGATTTTAAAGACTTTAAAAGTCGTATATTTTACGTCTTATATCTCACAAAATACTAAAATGTCGTAAATGACCAACATAAAATAAGGTACCTGAGGTGTTTTCCATTTAATTACCGTTTAATAATGATTAAATAGTTTAAAACTATAGTTTTTACAAGCCTTCAAACTTTGTAATATTTTTACATTTTTATTTACATTTTTCTCATGCACGTTTATTTCTAAGAAACAACAACACAGGTTTATAAAAAAAAGTTGTTATGCGGTTAATTTGCAAAATATTTATTTCTTCACTTGCGTGCCTTTTTTCACTGCGGTGAATTATTTGTATCGAATTTTTGTCTTTGGAAAAACTGTCGATAGTTCAATGGAAACAGAACCATCGATAACGCTATCGATTGTTTGCCAGATTAGTGCTTATTCCATATGTTTTTGACAACTCTGTGAATTTTAGTAAACAAAATGAGCGCGTCGTAGATGGAAAACCTAGTGGTGGGCTATACATTTTCACTGTCTTTTTTTAAGCCAATCATTTTGTGTCCCTTCATACGCAGAGAATTAACCGAGAAAAACCAAATTTTTGGCAATGAGCAATAATAAAAGAAGGAAAATAGAACTTCCGGCTATACCTTGTAGCTGGATTGGCTGCAATGTAAAATGCAGTAATGATTGGAATTTAAACGGGCATATCGAAAAGCACTTGGAAAGCCTTAAACAAGACGCAACGGGCAAATATAATTGTGTATGGGGCTCCTGTGAGTATAGTACCGAATGTGTAACACAAATCCATCGACATATCTTCTATCATGGTTATTACAATGGTCTTTTGGTGTTGGGCAAATATGAACTCGAGAACAATACGCAAATACCAAGATGCAATGCTCCACCAAGAGAATGCGACAAAATACCTGAATTAAATTCTAACTTTCGTTGTGAATGGACAGACTGCGAGCGAACTTTTGTATCGATTGTGGAGTTCCAAGATCACATTGTACAACATGCCTCTTTTGAATACGAGATACAAAAATCCCCGGATGACGAAAGGCCTAAAATACAATGTAATTGGAATTTTTGCAAAAAACAAATGGATAATAAATATCGTTTAATTGAACACATACGCACACATTCTAACAAAAAACAGTTGGCCTGTTTTCACTGCGGTGAATTATTTAGGACAAAAACTACACTGTTTGATCATCTTAGACGTCAACCAGATAATAATAGTAAGTAGAACAATCTAGGGTTTATTTGATTATAATAATTTTTCTTTTTAACTTGGTTCGTTTTATTGATTTTGTCGGTAATTTATTGATTATATTTATTATTTTTAGCTCAAAAATATCAATGTGCTCAGTGTTTTAAATATTTTGCTACGGAAAAGTTGTTACGGTCCCACATGTTAAGACATGTCAATTGTTTTAAATGCAGCATGTGCGACATGACTTGTTCCTCTGCTAGTTCTTTAGCCACACATGTTCGTTATCGACATCTGAAGGATAAACCATTTAAGTGTGTAGAATGTGAATATCGCTGTGTTCGAGAATCAGATCTTAACCAACATGTGCAGTTAGTCCATAGTCAGGAAGTACATCGTTGTGAGGAGCCGGGTTGTGCCTATGCCGTCAAAACGTTTCAAGCCTTACGAAGAGTAAGTTCTTTAATAAGTACATACCTACATACATAATTCATTAAATGAATACATACATACATATATGCATACACACATACATGCATGCATACATACATGCATCCATACATACATCCATACATACATACAAACATACATACATACATACATGCATACAAACATACATGCAAACATACATACATATATATATTACAAAGGAATACCAAACAACATAATTAAGGTCAAAAATATCTTTAAAGATTTTATTCATTTTATTAAATTAAAAATTTTAAGATTTTTTTTTGTTGCAAAATTATGAAATTCCCTGGTTATGTTTTACATACATATTGAAATGCGTATGTTTCTTATCTATGCAAGCAGTGAGCTGTTTTATGTCTATTATAAGGTTCGGCGCACTAGTTCACGATAAACGGTTAAAAATCCTTAAATTTTGATTGGAATTGAACACGCGGATTTTTTGTTTAGTAGGTGGAACTTAGATCTTTGCTGGACATATTATAACATTATTTTTTTATGTTTACCGATTTTAAAGTTAAGTTTTTCATCAGAATGTAAATATAAGGGAACCTTGGGAGCCAAAAAATTACAACTATATTTTAACTGTATCACAACGAACAGGGGGATCCAAAATGCCCTTTCTCAGTATTTGTACAAAAGTAATAATGAAGATGGCGAAACCAAATTTGGAAGAACCGTTAGCAGTTTTACTAGTTAGAATCCCAAAATAAATACAGTATAATCTCGAAAAAGTTGACCAATGTGTTCCAAGGGTATTTAACTTTTCCGAACTGTTAACTTTTCTAAGCTTTTTTCAAAATTTAACAAAAAATCAAATAAATATTTCAGTAAGTCTATTTTTTGATGAAATGTGTTAAATTCATGTTTATTGACTTAGTTTTCATCACCACAAAAAATCAACTTAGATTAAATATGTACCAAAAGTTTTGAAATTCATAGTCAGACTTAAAAATTATCACTCTCAAAAAAATATTAATTTGTTTGTGATGGTTTAAAGAAGCAGTGAAGACTTGCTTGCTTTTTTTCTTTAATGTAATAGGTCTTTACCATATTCGTCCGGATATTGATAAGATCTGCTGCCTTATTTGAGTCGTTATTCTGTTCAAACCATTTAATCAAGGTATTGATGCCTTCAATTGCTTCCGAGAAACTTACCTTAGATTGTTGAATATCTTGTTCTATAACTGACTCTTCTTCATCATTCTCTGGCACTTCTAAATTATCATTATCTTGTAAAATTTCATCATTGTTCCAAATTTCAATGTCATTAATGCTGATGTCAACATTGTCACCCACCTTTGACATTAGTAATCGAACTTCTTGAAGAACACCGCTATATGCACTATTTGATCTAGTCACTTCAGAGAGGGGTATATCATCTTCACTCACTGTCATACTGATCGTTATCCCACTTTTTTATCTTATTCCATGCTTTTATAAGAACCGTTTGAGGCAGTTCGTCGCACACTGATTTGAGTAACAAAATAGCGTCACGAATCGTATGTGCTTTCAAAATGTTTTCAACCGGAATGCTTTCTTGTGCAACAATGTTGCATAATAGTTTATTTCTATATCCCAACTTCACCAATCTTATCGGATTTTGGTCCATGGGTTCCAAAACTGCTGTTACATCAGGTGGTAAAAGCATTGCTATAATGTTTCCATCATCAGACTGTAACATGTCAATTGGCTTATGAGCAGTACAATTGTCAATTAGCAACAATGCCTTGGGTTGTAGATTGTTTTCAGTCGAAAATTGGCGAACCTGTAAATATGTTTATGCAATAATCCGAAAAAAACCTGAAGCTAAAAGTTACCTGTTTTATAAATGAATTATAAAACCAGTTGCAAAATATTCCTGAATTCATCCACGACTTCTTCGAATTTGCGTATTCCAATGGGTTTTCAAATCCTTTAAAACAACGTGGATTTGCAGATTTACCAATGACTAATGGTTTTAACTTGTGCGAGCCATCTGCGTTAGCACACAGTAAAAACGTTATCCTTTCCTTTAAAACTTTTCGGCCCGATGCAGTTCTTTCACTTGCAGCGACAAATGTTTTATCGGGCAAAAAACGATAAAATAGCCCAGATTCATCTGCGTTATAAAGTTGCGAGTCGGAAATGTTCATTTCATTAATTTTTGCCCGTAGATTATGAATGAAGGGCATAACATCCGACGTATCGCTTGAAAGGGTTTCTCCACAAATTTTGAGATTTCGAATACCGTGTCTTCTCTTAAAATTTGCTAACCACCCATCACTGGCATTGAATTTCTTTCCAGAGTGCATTTTACCGAATTCGTACTTAGCTCTGGATTTTAAAATTGGAGCAGTCACTGCGCAATTACGCTGTCTTTGGTTCAAGAACCATTTATACAGGCTTGCCTCAAGGTCAGCATATTCCGGCTTATGAAGTGTTTTCTTCTGAGCTTTTTCATATGTGTTTGATACAGACTCTAATATTTCATGACGTTTTTTCTTTATTTTTGAGATGGCTGCTTTAGTTACACCATAATCCAACGCCAGTCGATTTAATTGAATACCTTGATCAATTCTTTTTAAAATGTTCACTTTCTGCTGCAAATCTAATCTGATTTGTGGTAATTTATTTTGTTTTGACATTTTTTTTAAATCAAAAATACACAACTCACAACCTGAAGGCTTATAAACGGCTAACACAATGTTTTTACAGCTCAAAATATACAAAAAATTCGGGGAATCCCCAGAATTCAACAAACAGAAATAAATCTCAACGTGAAGGAGACAAACTGTCACCTATAAACCAAAAAAAAACTACACGCTCTGAAAAGTTAACCAAAAAGTTAACTTTTTAGAGCTGCACATTGATTCTGAAATACTGTCAACTTATCCGCGAGTTTAACTTTTCCGCGAGTTTACTTTCTCGAGATTATACGTACATACTCCAAATAAATATAATATCTATTAAAGGAGCCGAATTTAGATACTTACAACATCACCAGTTTGAAAAAGAATGGATTCTATAAATCTTATCTAATATTAAAAAAAAGGCGGAAAAAGAGTTCAACCTTAGTGTAGGAACACAACAGACGAGGATAACGATATTTCAATACAAATTTGATTTAAGTTACCGTTCAACAATAATGCTGCTGATAAAATTTATTTTATTTTCTTGACGGTTTGTATTATTCTCTCAAATCTATTGCTCACAAATTATAAATTGTGCTGATTTTCCCAGAATGCTGGAAGATTTCTCTAATTACTGTTATACCTAAGGAAGGAAAAGTGGTAACAACCTTTTTCATATGCATGAAGTATATACCAGAGAATGACAAATGTATCAGTTTTAGTACTTATTAAGTATTTGAGGCGAAACATGTATAAATGTACTGCTACAGCTCAAACAACATATCATACAGACATACTCATATCAATTTCAACTTAAATAACTACAAGTATAGGCAGAGAATAAGTGTTCGCATACTTGTTCATTATTTTTCACAATACAACTAAGTATAAGTAAAAGTTGGATAAAGTATTGGCTATACCCATACTTGTAAATACAGAGTAGAAATAAATACAAGTATGTAAATACTCTAAGTATACTTAGAGTATTTTATAAATATATGTAACTATATGTATTAATTATTTTACAATTAAAAAAAAAAACGTTTATTCATTCCTTCATCCTAATATAAAAAATATTTTGGTGCTCCATACTTAACCAATGTTCGGTTATAAACAAAATATTGCCAAGCATCATCCACCTTTTTATACACACAATTCCTAAAAGTAGTTGTTTTACTTATAAGTATACTTATAGTATTATAAGTACTTTTCCACACTTGTAAGTATTAGGTAGTTATAAGTATGGGCATGACAGATACCCATCACATTATTTACCTACAACCAGTTGTACTCATACATACATTACTTATACATTTTTAAGTTCGTTGTGCATAAATAATGTTTGTTATAAGAATTGAGTACACCCATATTCTCTGACGGAAATAGCCACTGTGTCCAAAACCTTCCATCTCAGGGAATCAAACCGGTACGAATAGGAAGATAATAGATCATACTAACAAACTGTGTTCACACTTTTTTCGAAAAGTATTTGTGAACATTTTTATAACATTTTGAAAATGTGACTTAGTGAAAATTTCTAGTATATGAGTTCTCTGACGGAAATAGGGTTTGGACACAGTGGCTATTTCCGTCAGAGAACTCATATACTAGAAATTTTCACTAAGTCACATTTTCAAAATGTTATAAAAATGTTCACAAATACTTTTGGAAACAAGTGTGAACACAGTTTGTTAGTATGATCTATTATCTTCCTATTCGTACCGGTTTGATTCCCTGAGATGGAAGGGTTTAGACACCTATTTTCGTCAGAGAACTCATATACTAGAAATTTTCACTAAGTCTCATTTTCAAAATGTTCACAAATACTTTTTGAAAAAAGTGTGAACACAGTTTGTTAGTATGATCTATTATCTTCCTAATCGTACCGGTTTGATTCCCTGAGATGGAAGGGTTTGGAAACAGTAACCATATTTCTTAAAAAAGTCCGAAAATCTGCGGAATACGTACTAAATGTATGTGAAAACTTTTTTATCGCATGCTATATTTTTTCAATTAAAAAAATGGTTTTTGTCTATGCTAGTTAAATACGTATTTATCTTCACACACATAATAATAATTTGTTATGATACATATGAGAAGTAGCGCCTGAGTCGAAATAGCAATCACTCGATATTGAATTTCTAGCTGAGTGAGCGGACATTGTTTTCTTTAACACTTCTTTTTCATAAATCTTGTTTTTAGGACAATTTGATTTAATGTGACCATACTCACGACAACCATAACATTGCGTTTTCTTAAATGTCTTTTGCTTTGCTTTCTTTGAGTCCTTTGTACTTGTAGCTTCCCACCAAGAGCGGAAGATTTAGAATTTGTAGGTTTCATGTCCTGTAGAAGCTTTGTTTTAACATAATTTCCAGATATTTGAACACCAGAATTTTCAATTCCCATTATCATTGGTTGATAATATGCAGGAAGACCTGCTAACATTAACGTACCTATCCATTCGTTGCTTACATTCATACCAATACTTGAAAGCTTGCTTGATGTAGACATAATAATATTTACGAATTCTTCCATTAATTCGCAATCTTCCACTTTTGTTGTAATTAATTTCCGCAACAAACTTACTCTGCGCGTAAGACTAGAATAATCAAAGGCTTTAACAAAATGACTCCATATATTCTGTGCTGTAGTACAATTTTGAATATGAACATATAAAAAAGGGTCCACTGGTAACACCAGCTTTGAATGCGCCATAATATTTTTTTTGTAATCTTCTTTCGTTGCTTCCACTGCACCCTATAAACCTTCCATTTGCAGATAAGCCTTCACAGCAAACTTCCATTGCTCCCAGTTATCACGTCCTTTTAACCGTGCAATTTGTGGACATATTCACAAAGAATATTGTTCAAAAACGTATGATATAAAAATCAATTTTTATTATATTTTTTTTTACAGTTTTTCAAATGAGCTTCTGGGCCCATAACCTAATGTGTGGAAATTTATTTAATATATAAAAAAAAGGTTAAAATACATTTCATACCAAGGTATATTTTTTTACTAGGTAGTGGCATCCCTACAACAAATACAACAATACAAGAACAACATGGCATTTTGTTGTTGCTTTGTAGTTCGAAATGTCAAAAAACATATAAGAATATTGAGAAGGCCTGTATGTGTTTTATTGCCTTTTCACTTCTACACTATAAAATTTCTAAACACATACAACTTTTGACATGTCGAACTACTAAATCAGCTGGGCGGACGACACTACCTAGTAAGATAAATATACCTTGTTTCATACTATACTAGTACAATAAATACATTGGTTACTACATTAAATTAGGTAAAGTATGTGGAACTTCAAGTCTTCAGTCCATCACAAAGGCACATACTGAATTTCATTTTAATATGTCAAACGGTATGACCTGCAGAAACTCGACAAAAACAGTGGCATTAGTATTAAATTGTAATCTTATAGAGCAATTAATGTATAAAACTTCCCGTTTACAAAAATAAAAGGTGCGTTCAAGTCATTAAAATCGTTAAAATTGTGAACATTCGAGGGTTTTCTTAAGAAATTAGATATTTTTAAAGGAAAAAATTATCAAGGGTGTGAAGATAAATTCGTCAGTTAAATACGTCCCACAACTCTGTTAACTGCGTTCCACAAACTGTAACAAATTTTGATTTTTCGAAAAAAATATGAAATTTTTAAGTGGATCCAATGGGTATTTAGAGAAGACATGAATCGGGTCACCGGAATATTGAAATTAGCCTAAGACTAGTAGATTCCAGCAGTATAATTTCTACGTCCAGATTGTGCCCAGTATCGGAGATATATATATTTAAAAATTTTTCGAATTTTCGAAAAAAATATGAAATTTTTAAGTGGATCCAATGGGTATTTAAATATCCATTGGATCCACTTAAAAATTTCATATTTTTTCAGATTTTTTTTCGAAAAATCAAAATTTTAAAATATATATATCTCCGATACTGGGCACAATCTGGACGTAGAAATTATACTGCTGGAATCTACTAGTCTTAGGCTAATTTCAATATTCCGGTGACCCGATTCATGTCTTCTCTAAATACCCATTGGATCCACTTAAAAATTTCATATTTTTTCATATTTTTTTCCGAAAAATCAAAATTTTAAAATATATATATCTCCGATACTGGGCACAATCTGGACGTAGAAATTATACTGCTGGAATCTACTAGTCTTAAGCTAATTTCAATATTCCGGTAACCCGATTCATGTCTTCTCTAAATACACATTGGATCCACTTAAAAATTTCATATTTTTTCATATTTTTTTTTCGAAAAATCAAAATTTTAAAATATATATATATCTCCGATACTGGGCACAGTCTGGACGTAGAAATTATACTGCTAGAATCTACTAGTCTTAGGCTAATTTCAATATTCCGGTGACCCGATTCATGTCTTCTCTAAATACCCATTGGATCCACTTAAAAATTTCATATTTTTTCAGATTTTTTTTCGAAAAATCAATATTTTAAAATATATATATCTCCGATACTGGGCACAATCTGGACGTAGAAATTATACTGCTGGAATCTGCTAGTCTTAGGCTAATTTCAATATTCCGGTAACCCGATTCATGTCTTCTCTAAATCAAAAATCAAAATTTTAAAATATATATATCTCCGATACTGGGCACAATCTGGACGTAGAAATTATACTGCTGGAATCTACTAGTCTTAGGCTAATTTCAATATTCCGGTGACCCGATTCATGTCTTCTCTAAATATCCATTGGATCCACTTAAAAATTTCATATGTTTTCATATTTTTTTCTTCGAAAAATCAAAATTTTAAAATATATATATCTCCGATACTGGGCACAGTCTGGACGTAGAAATTATACTGCTAGAATCTACTATTCTTAGGATAATTTCAATATTCCGGTGACCCGATTCATGTCTTCTCTAAATACCCATTGGATCCAATTAAAAATTTCATATTTTTTCATATTTTTTTTTTTTTGAAAAATCAAAATTTTAAAATATATATATCTCCGATACTGGGCACAATCTGGACGTAGAAATTATACTGCTTGAATCTACTAGTCTTATGCTAATTTCAATATTCCGGTGACCCGATTCATGTCTTCTCTAAATATCCATTGGATCCACTTAAAAATTTCATATGTTTTCATATTTTTTTCTTCGAAAAATCAAAATTTTAAAATATATATATCTCCGATACTGGGCACAGTCTGGACGTAGAAATTATACTGCTAGAATCTACTATTCTTAGGATAATTTCAATATTCCGGTGACCCGATTCATGTCTTCTCTAAATACCCATTGGATCCAATTAAAAATTTCATATTTTTTCATATTTTTTTTTGAAAAATCAAAATTTTAAAATATATATATCTCCGATACTGGGCACAATCTGGACGTAGAAATTATACTGCTTGAATCTACTAGTCTTATGCTCATTTCAATATTCCGGTGACCCGATTCATGTCTTCTCTAAATATCCATTGGATCCACTTAAAAATTTCATATGTTTTCATATTTTTTTCTTCGAAAAATCAAAATTTTAAAATATATATATCTCCGATACTGGGCACAGTCTGGACGTAGAAATTATACTGCTAGAATCTACTATTCTTAGGATAATTTCAATATTCCGGTGACCCGATTCATGTCTTCTCTAAATACCCATTGGATCCAATTAAAAATTTCATATTTTTTCATATTTTTTTTTTGAAAAATCAAAATTTTAAAATATATATATCTCCGATACTGGGCACAATCTGGACGTAGAAATGATACTGCTGGAATCTACTAGTCTTAGGCTAATTTCAATATTCCGGTGACCCGATTCATGTCTTCTCTAAATACCCATTGGATCTACTTAAAAACTCCATTTTTTTTTCGAAAAATCAAAATTTTAAAATACATATATCTCCGATACTGGGCACAATTTGGACGTAGAAATTATACTGCTGGAATCTACTAGTCTTAGGCTAATTTCAATATTCCGGTGGCCCGATTCATGTCTTCTCTAAATACCCATTGGATCTACTTAAAAATTTCATATTTTTTTTCGAAAAATCAAAATTTTAAAATACATATATCTCCGATACTGGGCACAATCTGGACGTAGAAATTATACTGCTGGAATCTACTAGTCTTAGGCTAATTTCAATATTCCGGTGACCCGATTCATGTCTTCTCTAAATACCCATTGGATCTACTTAAAAATTTCATATTTTTTTTCGAAAAATCAAAATTTTAAAATACATATATCTCCGATACTGGGCACAAACTGGACGTAGAAATGATACTGCTGGAATCTACTAGTCTTAGGCTAATTTCAATATTCCGATGACCCGATTCATGTCTTCTCTAAATACCCATTGGGTCCACTTAAAAATTTCATATTTTTCAATATTTTTTTTCGAAAAATCAAAAGTTTAAAATACATATATCTCCGATACTGGGCACAATCTGGACGTAGAAATGATACTGCTGGAATCTATTAGTCTTAGGCTAATTTCAATATTCCGGTGACCCGATTCATGTCTTCTCTAAATACCCATTGGATCTACTTAAAAATTTCATTTTTTTTTTCGAAAAATCAAAATTTTAAAATACATATATCTCCGATACTGGGCACAATCTGGACGTAGAAATTATACTAGTCTTAGGCTAATTTCAATATTCCGGTGACCCGATTCATGTCTTCTCTAAATACCCATTGGATCCACTTAAAAATTTCATATTTTTTCAGATTTTTTTTCGAAAAATCAAAATTTTAAAATATATATATCTCCGATACTGGGCACAATCTGGACGTAGAAATTATACTGCTGGAATCTACTAGTCTTAGGCTAATTTCAATATTCCGGTGACCCGATTCATGTCTTCTCTAAATACCCATACCCACTTAAAAATTTCATATTTTTCAATATTTTTTTTCGAAAAATCAAAATTTTAAAATATATATATCTCCGATACTGGGCACAATCTGGACGTAGAAATTATACTGCTGGAATCTACTAGTCTTAGCCTAATTTCAATATTCCGGTGACCCGATTCATGTCTTCTCTAAATACCCATTGGATCCACTTAAAAATTTCATATTTTTTCATATTTTTTTCCGAAAAATCAAAATTTTAAAATATATATATCTCCAAAACTGGGCACAATCTGGACGTAGAAATTATACTGCTGGAATCTACTAGTCTTAAGCTAATTTCAATATTCCGGTAACCCGATTCATGTCTTCTCTAAATACACATTGGATCCACTTAAAAATTTCATATTTTTTCATATTTTTTTTTTTTCGAAAAATCAAAATTTTAAAATATATATATATCTCCGATACTGGGCACAGTCTGGACGTAGAAATTATACTGCTAGAATCTACTAGTCTTAGGCTAATTTCAATATTCCGGTGACCCGATTCATGTCTTCTCTAAATACCCATTGGATCCACTTAAAAATTTCATATTTTTTCAGATTTTTTTTCGAAAAATCAATATTTTAAAATATATATATCTCCGATACTGGGCACAATCTGGACGTAGAAATTATACTGCTGGAATCTGCTAGTCTTAGGCTAATTTCAATATTCCGGTGACCCAATTCATGTCTTCTCTAAATACCCATTGGATCCACTTAAAAATTTCATATTTTTACATATTTTTTTTCGAAAAATCAAACTTTTAAAATATATATATCTCCGATACTGGGCACAATCTGGACGTAGAAATTATACTGCTGGAATCTACTAGTCTTAGGCTAATTTCGATATTCCGGTGACCCGATTCATGTCTTCTCTAAATACCCATTGGATCCACTTAAAAATTTCATATTTTTTCATATTTTTTTTTTTCGAAAAATCAAAATTTTAAAATATATATATCTCCGATACTGGGCACAATCTGGACGTAGAAATTATACTGCTGGAATCTACTAGTCTTAGGCTAATTTCAATATTCTGGTAACCCGATTCATGTCTTCTCTAAATCAAAAATCAAAATTTTAAAATATATATATCTCCGATACTGGGCACAATCTGGACGTAGAAATTATACTGCTGGAATCTACTAGTCTTAGGCTAATTTCAATATTCCGGTGACCCGATTCATGTCTTCTCTAAATATCCATTGGATCCACTTAAAAATTTCATATGTTTTCATATTTTTTTCTTCGAAAAATCAAAATTTTAAAATATATATATCTCCGATACTGGGCACAGTCTGGACGTAGAAATTATACTGCTAGAATCTACTATTCTTAGGATAATTTCAATATTCCGGTGACCCGATTCATGTCTTCTCTAAATACCCATTGGATCCAATTAAAAATTTCATATTTTTTCATATTTTTTTTTTGAAAAATCAAAATTTTAAAATATATATATCTCCGATACTGGGCACAATCTGGACGTAGAAATTATACTGCTTGAATCTACTAGTCTTATGCTAATTTCAATATTCCGGTGACCCGATTCATGTCTTCTCTAAATATCCATTGGATCCACTTAAAAATTTCATATGTTTTCATATTTTTTTCTTCGAAAAATCAAAATTTTAAAATATATATATCTCCGATACTGGGCACAGTCTGGACGTAGAAATTATACTGCTAGAATCTACTATTCCTAGGATAATTTCAATATTCCGGTGACCCGATTCATGTCTTCTCTAAATACCCATTGGATCCAATTAAAAATTTCATATTTTTTCATATTTTTTTTTTGAAAAATCAAAATTTTAAAATATATATATCTCCGATACTGGGCACAATCTGGACGTAGAAATTATACTGCTTGAATCTACTAGTCTTATGCTAATTTCAATATTCCGGTGACCCGATTCATGTCTTCTCTAAATATCCATTGGATCCACTTAAAAATTTCATATGTTTTCATATTTTTTTCTTCGAAAAATCAAAATTTTAAAATATATATATCTCCGATACTGGGCACAGTCTGGACGTAGAAATTATACTGCTAGAATCTACTATTCTTAGGATAATTTCAATATTCCGGTGACCCGATTCATGTCTTCTCTAAATACCCATTGGATCCAATTAAAAATTTCATATTTTTTCATATTTTTTTTTTGAAAAATCAAAATTTTAAAATATATATATCTCCGATACTGGGCACAATCTGGACGTAGAAATGATACTGCTGGAATCTACTAGTCTTAGGCTAATTTCAATATTCCGGTGACCCGATTCATGTCTTCTCTAAATACCCATTGGATCTACTTAAAAACTTCATTTTTTTTTCGAAAAATCAAAATTTTAAAATACATATATCTCCGATACTGGGCACAATTTGGACGTAGAAATTATACTGCTGGAATCTACTAGTCTTAGGCTAATTTTAATATTCCGGTGGCCCGATTCATGTCTTCTCTAAATACCCATTGGATCTACTTAAAAATTTCATATTTTTTTTTCGAAAAATCAAAATTTTAAAATACATATATCTCCGATACTGGGCACAATCTGGACGTAGAAATTATACTGCTGGAATCTACTAGTCTTAGGCTAATTTCAATATTCCGGTGACCCGATTCATGTCTTCTCTAAATACCCATTGGATCTACTTAAAAATTTCATATTTTTTTTCGAAAAATCAAAATTTTAAAATACATATATCTCCGATACTGGTCACAATCTGGACGTAGAAATGATACTGCTGGAATCTACTAGTCTTAGGCTAATTTCAATATTCCGATGACCCGATTCATGTCTTCTCTAAATACCCATTGGGTCCACTTAAAAATTTCATATTTTTCAATATTTTTTTTCGAAAAATCAAAAGTTTAAAATACATATATCTCCGATACTGGGCACAATCTGGACGTAGAAATTATACTGCTGGAATCTACTAGTCTTAGGCTAATTTCAATATTCCGGTGACCCGATTCATGTCTTCTCTAAATACCCATTGGATCTACTTAAAAATTTCATATTTTTTTTCGAAAAATCAAAATTTTAAAATACATATATCTCCGATACTGGGCACAATCTGGACGTAGAAATGATACTGCTGGAATCTACTAGTCTTAGGCTAATTTCAATATTCCGGTGACCCGATTCATGTCTTCTCTAAATACCCATTGGATCTACTTAAAAATTTCATATTTTTTTTCGAAAAATCAAAATTTTAAAATACATATATCTCCGATACTGGGCACAATCTGGACGTAGAAATGATACTGCTGGAATCTACTAGTCTTAGGCTAATTTCAATATTCCGATGACCCGATTCATGTCTTCTCTAAATACCCATTGGGTCCACTTAAAAATTTCATATTTTTCAATATTTTTTTTTTCGAAAAATCAAAAGTTTAAAATACTTATATCTCCGATACTGGGCACAATCTGGACGTAGAAATTATACTGCTGGAATCTACTAGTCTTAGGCTAATTTCAGTATTCCGGTGACCCGATTCATGTCTTCTCTAAATACCCATTGGATCTACTTAAAAATTTCATATTTTTTTTCGAAAAATCAAAATTTTAAAATACATATATCTCCGATACTGGGCACAATCTGGACGTAGAAATGATACTGCTGGAATCTATTAGTCTTAGGCTAATTTCAATATTCCGGTGACCCGATTCATGTCTTCTCTAAATACCCATTGGATCTACTTAAAAATTTCATTTTTTTTTTCGAAAAATCAAAATTTTAAAATACATATATCTCCGATACTGGGCACAATTTGGACGTAGAAATTATACTGCTGGAATCTACTAGTCTTAGGCTAATTAAAAATTTCATATTTTTTTTCGAAAAATCAAAATTTTAAAATACATATATCTCCGATACTGGGCACAATCTGGACGTAGAAATTATACTGCTGGAATCTACTAGTCTTAGGCTAATTTCAATATTCCGGTGACCCGATTCATGTCTTCTCTAAATACCCATTGGATCTACTTAAAAATTTCATATTTTTTTTTCGAAAAATCAAAATTTTAAAATACATATATCTCCGATACTGGGCACAATCTGGACGTAGAAATGATACTGCTGGAATCTACTAGTCTTAGGCTAATTTCAATATTCCGATGACCCGATTCATGTCTTCTCTAAATACCCATTGGGTCCACTTAAAAATTTCATATTTTTCAATATTTTTTTTCGAAAAATCAAAAGTTTAAAATACATATATCTCCGATACTGGGCACAATCTGGACGTAGAAATTATACTGCTGGAATCTACTAGTCTTAGGCTAATTTCAGTATTCCGGTGACCCGATTCATGTCTTCTCTAAATACCCATTGGATCTACTTAAAAATTTCATATTTTTTTTCGAAAAATCAAAATTTTAAAATACATATATCTCCGATACTGGGCACAATCTGGACGTAGAAATTATACTGCTGGAATCTACTAGTCTTAGGCTAATTTCAATATTCCGGTGACCCGATTCATGTCTTCTCTAAATACCCATTGGATCTACTTAAAAATTTCATATTTTTTTTTTCGAAAAATCAAAATTTTAAAATACATATATCTCCGATACTGGGCACAATCTGGACGTAGAAATGATACTGCTGGAATCTACTAGTCTTAGGCTAATTTCAATATTCCGGTGACCCGATTCATGTCTTCTCTAAATACCCATTGGATCTACTTAAAAATTTCATATTTTTTTTTCGAAAAATCAAAATTTTAAAATACATATATCTCCGATACTGGGCACAATCTGGACGTAGAAATGATACTGCTGGAATCTACTAGTCTTAGGCTAATTTCAATATTCCGATGACCCGATTCATGTCTTCTCTAAATACCCATTGGGTCCACTTAAAAATTTCATATTTTTCAATATTTTTTTTCGAAAAATCAAAAGTTTAAAATACTTATATCTCCGATACTGGGCACAATCTGGACGTAGAAATTATACTGCTGGAATCTACTAGTCTTAGGCTAATTTCAGTATTCCGGTGACCCGATTCATGTCTTCTCTAAATACCCATTGGATCTACTTAAAAATTTCATATTTTTTTTCGAAAAATCAAAATTTTAAAATAAATATATCTCCGATACTGGGCACAATCTGGACGTAGAAATGATACTGCTGGAATCTATTAGTCTTAGGCTAATTTCAATATTCCGGTGACCCGATTCATGTCTTCTCTAAATACCCATTGGATCTACTTAAAAATTTCATTTTTTTTTTCGAAAAATCAAAATTTTAAAATACATATATCTCCGATACTGGGCACAATCTGGACGTAGAAATTATACTAGTCTTAGGCTAATTTCAATATTCCGGTGACCCGATTCATGTCTTCTCTAAATACCCATTGGATCCACTTAAAAATTTCATATTTTTTCAGATTTTTTTTCGAAAAATCAAAATTTTAAAATATATATATCTCCGATACTGGGCACAATCTGGACGTAGAAATTATACTGCTGGAATCTACTAGTCTTAGGCTAATTTCAATATTCCGGTGACCCGATTCATGTCTTCTCTAAATACCCATACCCACTTAAAAATTTCATATTTTTCAATATTTTTTTTCGAAAAATCAAAAGTTTAAAATACATATATCTCCGATACTGGACACAATCTGGACGTAGAAATTATACTGCTGGAATCTACTAGTCTTAGGCTAATTTCAATATTCCGGTGACCCGATTCATGTCTTCTCTAAATACCAATTGGATCCACTTAAAAATTTCATATTTTTTCAGATTTTTTTTCGAAAAATCAAAATTTTAAAATATATATCTCCGATACTGGGCACAATCTGGACGTAGAAATTATACTGCTGGAATCTACTAGTTTTACGCTTCAATTTGTAAAAAAATTTTGTTACAGTTTGTGGAAGCAGTTAACAGAGGTGTGGGACGTATTTAACTGACGAATTTATCTTCACACCCTTAAAATTATCCTATATTTGAACCGTGGTAATAAGCAAACAACAATCAAAATTTTATTAAAATCCTGTGGTTTGTACGTGATGCGAACACAGCTAGACGAACAGACACAAAAATTCCAAAAATTGTTTTTGTATTCCATTTCGATTACTATCTGCAACAGCAATAACATTTTCAAAAAATATTCATGCATGAAAATTGTCTTGTTGCAGTTTTATTATTTACATATACATATATTTTTTATAAATACGGGTGTTAGAATTTTTTGCAGGTGCATAACAAAATGTCCGAACTATTGAGAGTAAAGAAAATTACTCTCTTGTGACAAAGTTGTCCAAAATTGCTGGAACGTAAAAAACCAATATTGAACATCTTAAAACACGAATGCTTCTTACTTTCTCAAATAAATAATATTTTAGTGATTTTAGACGGCTGAAATGCATAATATATTTAAAAGCAGAAAGAAAGTAAAAGCCATTTAATATTTAAAAACTTATTTATAGTTTTTTTTTTAGAAAATGGAAAGCCAAATGATCAATTTTAAATAAAAACTTTTGTAATTTATTTAAATATTTTTGATTTTTAAATGTGAGCAAAAAACAGCTGATAATTTAATTCTAGTCCGATCTTATCTAAAGAAAATGTTCGTAAAACTTTGTAATGGAAATGAAAAATTTTACTATCTCATCTTCTGTCAAAATTGCACAAAAATTGTTATCTGCAACGCTTTTGGACTAATTTTTGCGAATTCGGAGTTTTGATATGCACCTGGAACAGCATAATAGAAGAAAATAATATATGTATAAGAATTTATATGTAATTCATATGAACCTATACAATTTTAAATTTCTTTAGCACTACTTGGAAATACACAAAAATACTACTTTTATATACATTTGTCATTGCTGCGATAAACCATTTAAGAATGGCAAAACTCTATCCTCGCATCTAATTAAAAAACATGATTTTCAACTTCCATCTGGCCACCGACGTTTTACGTATCGTATTGATGAGAATGGATTTTATCGCTTAGAAACAACACGAATTGAAAGTTTAGAGGTAACTGAACAAATATTAACACCAAATTCATTTGAAACTACCGAAATTACCCAGGATAGCAGTTGTTATGAAATTATTTCGAAAACTAATAAACAAGATGCCGCCCAACGTATTATTGTATCGAACGATAGTAACGATAATAAACTCGTAGGAGAAGTTGTAATATCACTACCATGTTTAGATTAATTTTTAGCAAAAAATTATATACTGTATAAATATGTTCAATATTACATATTGCACTTGTTCAATAATAGTCTATTGACTCGAAATATTAATATTTTCACTTTTGGCCGAAAATCGACACGCAGTGTTTATTAAAAATCTCTCATTGTTTTGACTGCAAAAAATTGTTTTTTGGCCAGTGCTGTTTTGTTTCTTTGTTTAATAAATAAGCTAATATTGCCTGAATTCTTTAATATACATACATACATATATACATACAAACAATTTATTTTACATTTTTTCCGAAGTTTCATTAATTACTTGGTGACTGTCTCAATGATTGGGATATATGTATGTACATACATATGTAACAACCAAACACAACTTAAATTAATATCAGATGGTCTGTTTTTGTTTGTTTATAAATTACGTTATGTACGCGAATATAAATTTTCATTGTCTGGTTAAAAATAAACAAATTATTGTAAAAGTAATATACAAAAAACAATAATAATAAGAAGGTTTTTTGTCTACTGAAAATTTTTCGTTAATACACTGTTGCTAAACAAGTGTGATATATTGTGTTTCCTTAATTATTTTATATAGCTACGGTTATCAAAATTCCAAGATTATACTATTAAAATCAATTAAAAATATCTTTTAAGAGAATTTGTTGTTATAAGCAATTTTACGCCATATGCTTGATATGAATATTTAAAATACTTTAGCTTGCCATTACAAAGCATAATTTAAGATACAAATGCTTAGGAATGTATTTTTAAAATGTAATCAAGTCATTCATATTGAAGAATATATACATATTTGTTAATGTTACTTTTAAGTAAAAATAGAGTCTGTTTTAATTTACTTTGTATTCTTATATTTTCATTTCTTAGTTTTTTGATCACGTTTATGAAAAAATCTATATTTTTATGACAATATTTTTTAAATTAATATTTGTTAAGTGTGGATTAATAATGAAAACAATAAATAAACAAGATTGTATTAAATAAATAAATTAAAAACTAAATATAAATTAACAAAAAGTAAGTTACATATATTGTTTTTTACTCTTTTCTTCTGCCAGACTGTTGCTATATTTTCAGCACCGAAAACTGCACGGATAGGTTTCATAAGCCCGTGAGTAGTAGAATTAAGTATTAGAATTCGACCAAACGTCATGAATACAATTTTTTACGATTTTAAAAAAATATGGAGATTCTCCAAAGCCAAAAATTTGAGTCCCTATTATAATGTTATTTTTTGCATTTTCAAAGTTTAAGTTACATATATAAAAAAATTGCGACGCGTTTGACGCGAAAAGTTACGCTGCATTAAATTCATTCCAGTTCCAAACCGTAATTTGCAATGCAACTGGATAAAGTCATGCATTCTTTCTTAAACGCACCCGTGTAAACGTTTACAATGTCATACATTCCAAAATGTATGAAAAAAGTTATCGATGCGCATACAAAAAGGCATCATTAATTTTATGTATACTTTGTTGACAAATATAAACAAAAGTACAAATATAACAATGAGAAATGAAAAGTTAGAAAATAATTTTTTAATGATTTAATATTATTATTCAAACAAATTTTATTTATTTATTTAAAGAAAAAATCGATTTTCTTGTGGAAGCAAAAGTGTTCTTAAATGTAAAAAATATCCAAAGTGTGTTTAACACAAAAAACTTGTTTGCTTTGTATTGAAACTGTAGTAAAACCGCATCACTATAAAGTGTTTAGACGTTTTGGAACTCACCATAATATTGCAACTAATCAGCTGACATTATTTACTTGTTCATCAAATAATTAAATAACAAGTTAAGTTTTTGTGAATTATACATGTGTACTTAAAATAAATAGAATAAATTTAAAAATCAATGAAAATCTTGAGGTAAGCTTATTTTGCTCTGAATTTTCAAAACATAAAAAACATACATATTCATTATTTAATATTATTCTAAGTACCCATAATATTTTATAATAAAAATGCAATTTATTTGTTGGGGGAAAACAGCTAGTTTCGATACGTATTTCATTGGTTACTCAGGCCACATCATCAGGAAACCTTTTTCCTAATTTTAGAGAAGCCAAAAATAATGTATAAGTAATAACATTCTACAAAACACAATGAGAAGTGTATATGTTAATAGAATAATATTACAGAATATTAAAGCTTCAACAAAGCACCAACAAACAGCCTAAGTTTTTATTTTGCTTACTGTCCTTCTATAACTGGATGGTTTTTTGCCATCACTTAATGTAGACGTAAGGTCCCAGTGGTATAATTAAAGAGGCCTTCTCAATTCAGGCCTTCTATAAGGCAATTTTAGACCTCCTCTCAGATACGATCCTTATTTTTGTGAGACTTCAAAAGAAGGCCTTGGTCCTTTCTTCTAAAATATGTAGTACACATTCCTACTTGTCCTAGTAGGGAAGTCGGAATAATTTTCTATTTTTAGATTTCTTATTTATAAAACACAAGAGTTCATTGAATTGCCTTTATTTACTTCATTGCTGCTTTAAATTGAGATGCTTGATAGACTGATTGGTATTGAGCTAGTCTATCAGCCTGGAGGTTGAATCGGTTCGAATCCCAATAAAAAGATAAATATTAAAAATAAATTATAAAAGTGCTTAAAATAAGAAAAGGATATTTTTTTTTAGTTTTTGCTACGGAAACACCTCTAAGAGACATTAAATTAAAGGCCTTCCAGCATACAATTTTCGGAAGACCTTCTGGAACGCTTGCCGGCAGAAGCGACAGTGGAAGGCCTGCTCCGAAATGACAACGTGTGTAAAAAAGACATGAGTATGGAATGCAAACAAGGCCTTATGCCTCCAAAAGAAGGAGTAAAGAGGCCTTCTAAAAGGCCTTCATACTCCGTTTTACCACTGGGGTGTAATGAAATGAATACACAACTTAATTTTGTTCTCGCAAGAGAAACAATAATTCTTGCAAACAAACCTACTTCGAAACAAACTTAAAATTATGTTTCTGTAAGACGGTAGTTATACAATGATTATATTATATTCGAGGTAGCGAGATTTTTTAAATGTAGCAAAAATGTCAATTCAGATTAAAAAAAAACTAATTTTGGAATTCAATAATCTAAAGCAAATATCAGTCGATTTTCTACCGGGGGAGCAGTGCTTCCGGAGTATATAGGGGCACAATACCCCAGGGTTTTTTTTAGGGCAAACCAATGCCAAACGACTGTCTGTATATAGCCGATCAAAAGTTTGGCGTTATCTTTAAAATAACACTAACCATTGCGACACCCTGTAATTTCCGAATTCAAATTTTATACTTGTTATAGCGGTCGTAGCAACACAGGTTCTTTCTAAATTTCAACCGTCTGTCTGTAACGACTTAAAAGTTTGGCCACATACATCAAATTACATAAACTATTGCGACACTCTTTGATTTCTAATTTTAAATATTTATATATATATATATATATATATATATATATATATATATATATATATATATATATATATATATATATATATATATATATATATATATATTTATATATATATATATATATATATATATATCAAATTAATCCAATTAAGGGGACACCCTTTAATTTCTAATTTAAAATATTTATACTTATTATAACAGAAATAGTAACGAACATTCTGTTCAAATTTCAAGTGTTTGTCTATAACGGTTCCAAAGATAGGATCATAAAGGTAAAATTTCGTCACCTATGGGGTCACCCTTTAATTTTTAATTTTATTTTTTTATTACTTTTTGTTATTGGGAGCTATTGTGATACGCACTTTTTTATTTAAAATTGGTGACCTATAAGGCTAATAATAATTTTTAAAATTCCAAACTTCTTTTAAAATGGAACAATCTGTAAGCATAACGTTTCTATAAAGAAAAAAATTTAAAATCGGTTCAGAAATGACCGAGTTCTGAAGGCACAAACATACAAAAAAAAGCAACACACAGACGAATTGAAAACCTCCTTCTTTCTTTTAAGTCCGTTAAAAATTAACAAGTGTCGCACAAGCAACAAATAAATTGCATTTTTATTATAAAATGTTATAGGTTATTAGCATAATATTGAATAATTAATATTTAAATTCCTAAAACAATTTTATAAAAAAAAAAACATATTTTTAACAGCTGGTTGAAAGGATATTGTAAGGCGTCTAGTGTAATTGAATCTTTGAACACGTGATGTGAGCTTTTATCTTTATGAGGACCATATACGACTTTTATAGTGCTGCAGATATGGTTTATAAATATATTAACTTTGTATAGATTTACCCGTCTCTGGGTAATTACTCAGAGCGTGGGTGAGTTTGTATGGGAAAGACTAAGCCAACATTCCTACGGTACCCTTTTGTCTCATTCCTTCATAAATTATACAATACTCGTATAGGCCATATTAGGTTAGTTAAGGAAGGGTTGTGCCAGAAATGGCACATCCACTCGTGATTCTTTTTAGCTAACTAAAACTTAGAAAAGTAAAGGAAAAAGATAGATCTATATGAGTCCTGCTACCTATCAGTCAGCCACACATTTTTCTTGATGAAGCCGACGATATCTTCGATTTTACACCGCGCTATTTCGGAGAGCCCATTGCGAAATCTTTCACCTAGCCATCGAAGTCTGCGGCTTTGTAATACTAGGCAGTGACGAAATATATGCTTCTCAGTTTCCTACTCCTCGTCGTCTCCGCACATCCTACAAAAGTCCGATGTACCGGTGACCCATTTGCTGATTCCTGCCCAAGTGGTACAATGGCCAGTGATCACACCTAAGTGGTTTTCGCAGCGTTCTGGGACAAATCGCCCGTGAGACTCTGCAATCCTTCCTTACTTGTCAAGACAGGTTTGTTCTCCTTACTACCCAATCGGATATAATCCTATAGTAGTAGCTAATTGATGGCTTTACCGGTTCTACCCTCCGAGCCCAGTAGATGGGTAATGGGTAGTATATTTTTGTTAAATGGTATATTTTGGTAAATGGTATTGTTACACGGTTGTATTAAATAGTATATAGTTATGGTAATTATTGTTAAACTACTGTTTATCGTTACTCACCATACGGTGGTGATTCTTGCTTTCACAATAGACAGAAACAGTGCAAAGCATATCTATATAAAGTACATGCAGTTCTACAACAAATACAATATTACAAAACCACAGGAATTTTGTTTGTGTAAAATTCGTTCTTAAAAGTCAAAAACAGCTGACTAAAACATAAAAAATGTGTATATTAAATGTATTGAAACTGGTATATAAATTGAAATAAAAACAAACACAATGGCGCTTTAAAAATGAAAACAAATTTTGACATTTCAGAACAATAATAAATATTCACAGCTGTGGACTTGCATGTACTTTATATAGATATACTTTGAAACAGTGCTGACATTTTTTGAATTCTCTTTTGCTCTGTCTTAATCAAGGCGAATTCATACCAGGTGGAGTTGATAGCCCAGCTGATTGTGTTTTGCTCTTGTGTTTTTGCTAATGTCTTGTCAAAAATACATTGTTTCCTATCTGCTAATCTAATGTCAAAGTTGTTATTTTATTGTTGTTGTTGCTCTACTGCTTACACCTGGTATGAATTCGCCTTGGTCTTAATGCTTTCACAATTGGACATAAACAATACAGACAGATCTTTGCACATTCTACTTTCCGATTTTTTTACTTTACTTTGTTAAAAAATGTTATGCAAGTAGACGCTGACTTGAGAAATATAATGTGAAGCAACATCGAAAAAAGCAGAAAAGAGAAATGTTTCTTTCTATTATGAAAGGGGACTAAATAATGGTTTGGCGATATATAATAATAGACTCACCATTTAAAGTTTGTGATGTCAACTGTCGTCACATGAAAAATCCATACGATTTGCGCTGGAGTAAATATTAGTAGATACCAGCTACGGGCTGAAAATTTTCGCGCCAATTATTTTAATTGTGAAAGAGTATGAAACTAAACCAAGTGGGTTTATGCTGATTAATCAATAATTTTTTAAATTTGTTCTTCCCCCAATAAAACTGAAAATTTGTCACTTAAAATATTTTAGCATGAAACTAAACTTGCACGAGATTTCATAATTCAAAAACATTTCTATATGAGAAGTGTATGACTATCAATTTGAATTGTTAAAATAGTACCACATCAGCAAATTCACATACGATTATGTTTATTTGACCGCATGGATTTATGCTGATCAATCAATAATTTCTTTGGTTTTCAATAAAACTGGTATTTTGTCATGCTAAATATTTTGAATGCGAACAAGCGTGTTCTTTTGAACGATTTCAAAGAATTACTATTTACTTACAAACATATGTATGTACCTGAATGAGAAGTGTATGAATATCAGTTTGAATTATTAATTACTATTATTGAGTTCTATTTTTTAATAAGCACAGTCTTTTTTATAAAAATGTTGTAATAATTTTTATTTTAAAAATTTTTATAAAAATGTTTTAATAATTTTTAAAATAAAAATTATTAAAACATTTTTTAAAATAAAAATTATTAAAACATTTTTATAAAAAAGACCTTGTGCTTATTAAAAAATAGAATTCAAAAATATAAAAAAGGTCTGTATTTAATTATTTTTATTTTCAAGCTTTAGGTCGTTAATTATTTTTATCATCAGGATGCTACACAAAGGAGTAGCGAAATATCGAGAATAAAAATAAAAATAATTAACGACCTAAAGCTTGAAAATAAAAATAATTAAATACAAATTATTAAAAAGGTCAAATAAACTATATTAAAATATAAAAAAGGTCAAAAACTACAATAATTATTTCACATACTATTATGTTTATTTATAATTTTAAAAGTAGTTTGTTACTCTTGTGTGTATTTGGTCGCATAGATTTAGGTTGATGTATCCATATTAGGGTTCCGTACACAAAGTGTAAAAACGTTACCCTATTGTTTTCGCTACAATGTCTGTCCGTCTGTCCGTCTGTCAGCGCCTTTTATCTCTGGAACCGTAATAGGTAGACTCTTGAAATTTTCGCAGATGATGTATAGCTGTTGCCGCTATAGCAACAAATACTAAAACTTATAGGGTGTTCCGATAAAGAGGTGTTATTCACCAATATGTGCCTATTTCGTGCACTGTAGGAGGCATAGACTCAAGATTTAAAAACAGTAATTAAATCTTAGTTCGCTATATAAACAAGTATAAAAAAATAAACCTAAAAATTAAAGGGTGTTCCGTTAGTGGTGTGATTTGGTTGTATAAGGCCTAAATTTTGAACCATAATAGGTAGACGCTTGAAATTTTCACAGAAGGTGTATAACTTTGGCCGCTATAGTATCAAATTCTAAAACTTATAGGGTGTTCTGATAGAGAGGTGTTATTCAGGAATGTGTGTTTATTTCTTGAACTGTAGGAGGCATACACTAAAAATTTACAAACAGTAAGTAAAACTTATTTCGCTTTATAAACAAGTCTAAAAAAATAAACCTAAAAATTAAAGAGTGTTCCGATAGTGGTGTGATTTGCATGTATAAGGCCTAAGTTTTGAACCATAATAGGTAGACTATTGAAATTTTCACAGGAGGTGTGTAACTGTGGCCACTATACCAATAAATACTAAAACTTATAGGGTGTTCCGTAAGTGAGGTGTTATTTGCCTTTATGTCTTTATTTCTTGAGCTATAGGAGGCAACTACTTAAAATTTGCAGACAGTAATTTACTCTACGTTCGCTTTCTATCAAACTAAACCTTAAAATTAAAGGGTGTTCCGAGAGTGAAGTGCTTTGCGTGTATATGGCCTAAGTTTTGAACGATAATAAGTAGACTCTTGAAGTTTTTACAGGAGGTTTATTACTATGGAAACTATAAAAAATAATAAAAATTAAAGGGTGTTCCGACAGAGACATGATTTTTACTTAATAGCCTTATTTTTTGAACCATAATAGGTAGTATCTTGAATTATTTACAGTAGATATTGTACTTCGGCCACTGTAGCAATTACTAATTACTAAAGGGTGATACATCAGTGACATGTTTTTCACATATATTACCTTATTTTTTGAACCACAATAGGTAGCCCTGATATTTTTTATAGAAAGTGTATTACCATGCCCAATAGCGATGCAATTTTCGCGAATATGACTTTGATTTTAAAAAGAAAAGGGTACCCCATAAGGCATAAAAAAATTAACAACTTGAGTTTTTAAAGGCGTACTAAACATAGTACGGAACCCTACGTGTGTGAGACTAACTTGCACTTGACTGATTTATTTAATTTGTTCCCCATCAGTACAACTTTAGAAGATTTACATATTACATATATTTAAAAAGTAGGCGTGGTTCATGAAATTAGTACTTACAATGCAATTAACAAGTTTAATCTCCCTTGGAAATTTCTCTCTTGAACAAGTTTAATCTCTCTTCTATTTTTTGCAGATTGAGTTGGATGGTAGGTCATTTGTATATTGTAGAAGTTTTGAATATGAACATGACGAATTTATGCTGATGATTCAAAAATTATATACAAAATAAGTATATAAGCAGAAAAAGTATAATAAAATCAGAATTGATTTAACAAACTAAAAATACAGATCGCTAACATCGTGCGACTTAACTCTCAGCATCTCAAATAATTGTATTGTAATTTGATTATAACATCTTAAAAATCACAAATATTACATGGATCGCCATTATATTAGCCTGGTTAATCATCTGAATATCTGTACCTGCGCAATATGTGGACTATCTCTGTCCAAACATGTTGAAAGTAAAATTTTATTTACATTGCCAAATATGCAAAAAGTGGTTTATGTCACAACGGAAACTCAAGGATCATATGGAGATACAGGTCACAAAAGTGACGGTTCAGACGGATGATGATGATGGTGGTATTCGTTAAAATATACGTAAGCCTTGTACTGACTGTAATGAGATGTAAGAAGTAACAAACATAAAATTAGTTGCAAAAAAGATGTCATTCATGATGTACTTTGCTACGGTATGTTACTCATACTGTAGCAAAAATGTAGAAATATAACTTCCAGAAGAATTTTTTAAAAGGAAAAATTATAATTTTGAAGTATACACAACAAGTATATATTAAGTATACACAAATGCATTCAACTTTTAAATTTAATTTAGATCTTATATGTAAATATATAAAGGTTACAAATGATGATGTGATAATAGCAGCAATATCGCACAATTCAAAAATGATGATGGCGACTCAGGCAGAAGTCGAAAAATTATATTCCAAAAATACTGAGGTAATAACAACAAAAATGAGTGAATTTCAGGAAAGAGATTAGGGATGGAAACTTCTTTCAATAAAGTCGCTGGAAATCAATATAAATAAGGCATCTACAATAAGAGGCTCACATTATATTCCACTGCCAACAACCATATCAAAAAGGACTTTTATTGCTTCAAATGGTGTCTTATTGCTGCTCTGCATACTGATGATAGTCTAAGCCATAGACAAAGACAAAATTCTAGGGCATACAATATTGGAAATATTGCACTCGATATATGTAATTGTGTCTTTGGAGAAACAACATTAATTTTAAGATAAACAGTTTCCTCTGCCATTAAAGCAAATAAAGAATTTTGAAAAGCAAAATAATATTAGTGTGAATATGTTTGGTTTAAATGGAAATCAATTGTGGGTCAATATTACATCACCATTGGGGAGAAAGCCACACACGTACATTTCATGTTACTATACCGTAATGATAAATTTTATTATGTTCTTATCAATAATATATCAAAGTAAGTGATAATTAGTGGTTTTATTTGTTTATTTATTTACATATTCCTTTTTATCTGATTTTTAAGATCTATCATAACATTACATAAAGGCAAGGTTTTTATTTGTAATATTAATCTTTATTATACACATACTGAGCACGTTTTTAAAAATCAATATATGTGGTAGAAGATTTCCAAGTATGCACATCGATGAGGAATCCATACATTCTAATATCCACAAGCAATTGGATGTACATTTTGTATTCCGTTTTACAAAAAGAAAACCATCATATAAGTGTGAGTACAACAAATATACAAAAACATATCGCCTGTGCTTTTAGTTATTATGTAAAATGTAATTTTAAAAAAGAATTAAGTAGACATAAGTATTAGTTTGGAAAAAGTCCTGCACACAACGAGTGTAATTTAAAATATAAAACTCCAATGTTTATATCAGTTATTTTTCATAATCTATCAGCCTATGACTTACATTTATTTTTCATAGAACTCTCAACAATAAAAAAATGCAAATATTAAAGTAATCCCTCTTAATAAAGATCGATATATATCACTTTCTGTGTATATCAAATTAGACGAACATAATAGATTTGATTTGAGATTCATTGATTCTTTCAGATTTATGTGTTCTAGTCTGAAGACCTTAGCAAACAATCTTGATAGTAGTGATTTCATCACAATAAAATAATTTTTTTCCGATCAAAATCAATTCAATCTAATTAGACGAAAAGGTGTATTTCCTTATTCATACATAGACTCAATGAGTAGATTTGAGGAAACTGAACTCCCAAGTAGAGACATTATTTTCAACATTTTATCCAATGAAGAATGTACTATATTAGATTATGAACATGCAAAGAGAGTATGGGCAGAGTTCAATTGTAAGAGCCTCCTCTACTATACGGAACTCAAAACAGATGTTTTCCTACTTGTAGATATTTACGAAAATTTCAGAAAGGTATACAAAGATATTTATAAACTGGACCCATATCATTACTATACTACCCCAGGGCTATCTTGGAATGCAATGTTGAAAATTATAGAAGTCACATTTGAGTTATTTACCGACTCTGCAATGTATTGTTTTATGCAAAGATATACAAGACGATCACAATGATTAACCATTTTGTCCTCAAAATGAATTATTAAATGGATCTAAATGTAAAAAAGTTAGTAGCTTATTTAACTAACAAAAATTATTACAAATTACACTATAGTATATTAAAACTTGAGCAATCTCATTGGCTTAAGAAGTATATTGATTTAAACACTTCCCACAGAACAAAGGCCAAAAATAACTTCAAAAAGAATTTCTTTAAATTTCTAAATAATGCTGTTTATTGAAAAACGATAGAGAATATAGAAAAATGCCAGTATGTTAGAATTGCGACCAATTGGGAAACCACAAACAAAAACCATTTAGTTCTCAGATCAGTAATGTCTAAACCAAATTTTAAGAACTTAACTAAATTTTCTGTCGAATTGGAAAAACTTCAGCTATGCTACAATAAACCTATATACATATGTTGGTTTTACGGTGCTACAACTATCAAAGTGGAAAATGTATGAATTCCATTATAGGTACATGAAACCAAAGTTTTGGAGAAAATCTTTCTCTCAATTGTATGGATAAATATTCATTCATTTACACAATACAAACAATACAAACTGATGAAATGATAGTTATTCGTAATGACATTAGTTTGTACTTTGATACATCAGAATATCGAACGGCTAATCCTTTTAGTTTTCCATTACTAAACAAAAAAGTTTTAGGAATGATGAAAGATGAAACTAATGGTGACATTATGACAGAGTTTGTTGGTCTAAGGTCAAAAAAAAATTTTTTTTTTCATAAATTGTTTATTGTATCTTCAATATTTTTGAACTAACAATAATTACTCATATCTTAAGTCTAAAATAAAAATATACTTTTTAAGTCCAGCCAGTGCTAGACAAAAATAATGTTTGTTTCACGGATTTTGCAATCATTTGCGGGTCATCCCTCTAATGTACGGCCAAGAAAAGCAGTATCTCTTCTTTTTAGTCGAATGTAACCAGGTTCGTTCAGCATGTTACGCGCTAAAGGGTTTGGATGAGATTCAAGCCTCTTTAGATATGTGACTGCATGTTTCGCTATTTCTGCTTTAACTGATGGCATGTTTAGGTCTTTGTGGATGTTCGAATTTTTTATATACCAGGGAGCAAATGTAATCATACGTAGTATCTTATTTTGGCGCCTTTGAATTTTTTCTACATTGCTAGCTGAGGCAGTGCCCCATAACTGAATCCCATAACACCAAATTGGTTTGAGGATCGACTTGTACAGTAGAAGTTTACAATCTAAGCTCAGGGTAGAGTTTCTGCCAATAAGCCAATTTAGTTGTACTGCTTTTAGTTTCATTTGTGTTAACTTGAAATCAATGTGGCTTTTCCAAGTAAGGCGACGGTCAAGATGTATACCCAGATATTTAACGTCTGAAAGCTGTGGTATCATTTGGTTATTTATGCGAACAGGAGGGCATGAGTCCCTACGCAGTGTGAAAGTTATGTGAGTACATTTTTGCTCATTCACTTTTATTCTCCATTTTTCTAGCCATTTTTCCAAATTGAGTATGTGGTCTTGTAAAAGTTTTGATGCTTCTTGGGCACTTTCATGAATACTTAAAAAAGCTGTGTCATCTGCAAAAGTTGATGTATGCACTAGGGTGCTAATTGGCATATCTGATGTGTACAGTAAATATAAAATTGGTCCCAAAATACTACCTTGGGGAACTCCGGCTTCAATGAGCTGTGGCGAGCTTAAAAAGTCACCTTCTTTCAATAAAAACTTGCGATTCGTTAAATAATCTTTTAAGAGCTTATAGAAGTTTTCGGATAAGTTCAGCTATAGCTTAAATATTAGGCCTTCGTGCCAAACCTTATCGAATGCTTGAGAAACGTCGATAAAGAGCTCAGAACAGTATTTTTTTTCTTCAAAGGTCGTTTTAATTACATTTACTAATCTGTGTGTTTGTTGGATCGTACTATGTTGTTTTCTGAAGCCGAATTGATGGTTCGGAATGCATCCTTTCGCGCTAAGAATTGGATTCAGCTTAGTTATTAATATTCTCTCAAATAACTTTGACACGTTTGATAAAAGGCTTATAGGTCTGTATGATTCTACTTTTGTGTGGTCTTTTCCTGGTTTAGGAATCATAGTAATCAAAGAAACTTTCCACTCTGTGGGAAAGTACGCAAGACGTAAGATGGCATTAAAAACAAACAGAATAATTCTGCGACCTATAAGGGGCAACTCAACTAACATCTTGTTACTTGTTTTATCAACTCCAGGGGCTTTTTTGGTGTTTAAATCCGCTATTGCCCTTTCAATATCGCTAAAATCAAATCTTAGGTGTACTTCGGCACTAGTCTCTACTGGTGGCAACTCAACTATATCAGTACACATACATTTTTGGAGTGAAAAACCTTTTTCAAATGATCAACAAATAAATTACCTTTTTCGGTATCATTTCTTGCCCAGACTCCACAAGGAGTTCGCAAGGGGGGCTTACGTACGACTGGCCTTTTAAGATTTCTACATGCACGCCGTAATGAATAATCTGATTGTGCAGTTGCGTCGAGGTCTTCCAAGTAATTTTTCAGAGATGCTACTCTTCGAGATTCTAGCAGCTGTCTTAGCCGTTTCGTGCAATCTTTAAGTCTAGATTTGAGTTGAGGAGATCTGTGTGCTTGCCACTCTCTTCTAATTTTCCTTTTTTCAGCCAAGAGCCGCTCGACATCTACAAAGTAAATTTGATTGTATCTAGCTGATTGTCGGATTACTGTTGCATGTTGGGCAGCTGATTTGAGGATTTGATCAAAATTAATAAGACTTTGTTCCACGTCTTCTGGTTTTCTCAGCGGTATATTTTCCGAACAGTGACTACTGAGATACTTTCTATATTTCAACCAATTAATGCTTGTGCTAGTTGTTGGTGACACAATATTTTGCTGGTTCCATATATAGACTATTGTGGGTGAATGATCTGAGGATAATTCGAGTGACGCTTCAACCTTAATCATTTCTCTCGAAATACCTTTAGTCACGCCAAAATCAATAACATCAGGTATTTTTTGTCGATCAGTAGGCCAATAGGTGGGTTGTCCGCTTGATATCACATTCAGACGCATTTTTGAAATAGTGTCAAATAAAACACGACCTTTTGGAGTAATAAGTCTTGATCCCCAAAACGTATGTTTAGCGTTGTAGTCGCCTGATGCTATGAAACAGGGACCTAGTGATTTGTAGAAGCCGCTATATTGACTCTCTGATATTTGAAATCTAGGAGGTGAATAAATCGAAGAAATAACAAAGTTTTGATGATATTCTTCAATACAGATGTTTGTTGCTTGAAGATAGTCCTCACAAAAATCACACAGTAAATGATGTTTAATTCGAGCCTTTATTAGAATAGCTGAACCACCACATGCTCTGCTACGGGGGTCTTTAGTGTCATATAATATATAGCCATTGATTTTAAAAAAGCTATTTGTTGTTAAATGAGTCTCTGAAACCATCATGACATCAATTTGTTGGTTCTTCAAGAAGTACTCGAGTTCATTTTTATGTTGGCGTAAGCCGTTTGCGTTCCAGAAACATATTTTTAAACAGTTCATGGTTTGTTAAGTACCGCCTGCAACATCATAGATTGCATGCGAACCATTTCTTGCATCATGCTGCTCATAGAGCTCATAAAACTGTTTAACGAATGCACTAATGTCTCGATACTTGCTTCGAGACGATTGTAGTTACCAGATGGTGTTTGTTCTTTAGCTTCTGGATGCATATTTGGGGTAGAATTGGTTGTAAGTGTCGCTTTGTGTGCTGAAACATGATTTGATTTTAACATATCCGCGTATGAAACATGTTTGGTTGTGGGTTGAGCTAACTGAGGGTAATGAGCATTTGCTTGGTATTGTGGCTGCCTAGCAGGAGTATTTAATTTCTGAGTTGACTTCCTTACCATAGAAAAAACTGGACAGCCTCTGTAGTTAGCGGTGTGATTTCCATCGCAATTGCTACATTTTTTAACCTTCGAGTCATCCTTTGGTTTGTCGCATTGGGCGGAACAATGAAGCTCTCCACACACAACGCAAACGGGAGGCAACTTGCAGTACGCCCTTGTATGGCCATATTCTTGGCAATTTAAACACTGGACGGATCCTGACCGCTTATGTGGTTCCTCTACACATATCCTGCGGTGTAACAGATATTTTAGATTATAAATGGGATGCGTTTCGTTTTTCTTCAATCTAATATCCCCAGGTTCCAGTTCAACGCGAAATAGAGGTTGAGGGACGCGCTCTCGATTTCTGAGATTGTCAACGCTTTTCACCTTAAATCCTGCTTTTTGGAGGCCAGCTTTTATTTCCACTGGATTAACATATGAGTCTACACCTTTGATGACTACCTGTAGGCCTTTGCTACTCTTCAGCTGGTAGGTATAAAAGTTCTTTTTGCAGCTTTCAAACTCCTTTACTGCTTTGCGATAACTACTTTCGTCTATGAATTGAATTTTAGTTTCATCAATGTTACCACGTTTGATAGGAATTACATAGAATGAGTTTTCCCCGATTGCTGAGATTAACTTAGTTATTAAGTCATTTGAATTTTTCTCTCTTAAAAAAATTGGTGGTGGTTTAAACGACTTGGGTGCCGTTTTTGTTTCAATTGCTTCGTTATCTAAAATAGCAAAACGATTATGGGAATTTATTCCGTTAGAGTCCTTGTCTTTTTGTACTTTAGCCATTGGTGCAATCTGCGAAGATTTAGGGCTTCGACCTCTTTTCAATACAGTTATGTATCTGTCCATTCCCACTTGCGTCTTGGGTTTTTCTACACTATCCATATTATCTTTGGCAACGCTGTGTTCAGAAGGCGATTTGTTTGTAGTTATTTTATTGTCATCGCTTAGTAAAAGCGACGAACAAGATTGGGCACGTATAACTGGCGTATCATTTACACACAAATTATTTTCAGTTTTTTTGTTTTTATTTAATACAATATTGTCCACATTTTTATTGCTTAAATTAAAGAGGCTCATTGGCCTTTATTGTTTTTGTTTTGTTTTAAAAGTAGCAATTCAATATGCCGTTGTAAAAAATAAAGAAAAGGAAAAAGGAAAAAAAAATATTTTACAAACAACTTTGTTGTATTAGAACAGGTTTGCTTGTTTGTTTTTGTTTTAAATTATTCACACAATGTATGTTTTGTTTTTTTTTTTTTTTTTTTTTGTTAATGCGAGTTAAAAAAAAAATCGCGACCGCACTTGTCAACGCCAAAAACATATGTGAAGGTCAAAAATGTATTCATTTTCAGCACTTAACTCAAAAGAAGTTAAAAAACCGAAAGGTGTAAAAGAGTCTGCCATAAAAAATCTAACAGTAAATGATTACGGACTTTGTTTATTTGAGGATAAAATTATGACAGATTAAATGTTTCTGTTTAGATCCAAAGCACATCAACTATATACACAAAAATTGCATAAAATTGTGCTAAGTCATACTGATGATAACAATATGGTAGATGAAATAAGAACACGGCGTCATTATAAAGATATGGTTGACAATTACATGGAAACTAATTAAAAACATGATCTTAAGTAAGATGGTTGTGGTCAATTATAATATAAGACAAATGTAGACTTTAATTGTAATACATTATTTTAATTTTCTTATGATTTAATTTCATAGTTATAAGATTATATGTTGAACATAAACAAAAATAATAAAATTATATATAAAAAACATAAAAATTAAATACAAATTTTTCTTTTTTAATGAAAAGTTGTGATAATTCCAATTCTTTATAAGCCAATTCGCTTCTTTTTGTTTCTTTGCTGATAAATATTTAAAATCAGATGTGTTCTTTAGAATTAAAAACAATTATAACTTCTTTTGCTATGAATTTATTTGCATTAGATTTAAAACCTTGGGTGGGGTCTTTGGGTCTTTCATGTAGTAGTTGTGTTGAAATATTACTTGGATTTGAAAATTTCAAATCACATGTTGTGCATGTACGAGGTATGATAAAAAAATAACCACTATTTTCAATTTTCGTGAGGTACGTATGTTCGATTTTCGCATTTTTTTTTAATGTTGGTACACATGTCTGTTATTTATGTTGACAATATCAGCCATTTTGGATTGTCAGTTTGTTTTTGACAGATAAAAAGGTTATTCGCGTTTTGGTGTGCTCTTCGATTTTTTACTATTTCAAAAAATGGATTAAAGAAACTGTATTAAGTTTTGTGTAAAAAATGAAATTAAATTGTGCTCATAGTAGACTCGCCAAACGCCACAGTCAACATTTTAAATGTCCTTGCGTTTGGTGAGTCTACTATGAGCACAACACAAGTTCAATTGTGGTATAAACGGTTTAAGGAAGGCCGAGAAGATGTCAATGACGATGCTCGTCTTGGTCGCCCGAGCACGTCAACAACCGATGAAAACAGTGAAGGTGTGAAGAAAATGATTTGATAGTTGTCGAATCTCCATTAGAGAGGTTGCTGATGATGTTGGCATATCGTTCGTTCATGCCAAGCAATTTTTATGGATGTTTTAGGCATCAAACGTGCGGCAGCGAAGATTGTTCCAAAATTGCTAAATTTTGAACAAAAACAACGTCTCATGGACATCGCTCAGGAGATGTTGAACATCGTCAACGACGATCCAGATTTGCTCAAAAAGGTCATAACTGTCCATAATGTCCTTGCACATTTAATTTCATTTTTTACACAAAACTTAATACAGTTTCTTTGATCCATTTTTTGAAATCGTAAAAAATCGAAGATCACACCAAAACACGATTAACCTTTTATCTGCCATGGTCCCACTCTGAAATTTTTATGGTGTACTCACCATGCCACAATTAAAAACATATGAAAATAAAAAATCAAGAGACACTATCTCAAAGATTTTTATAAAACTTTTTTTAAATATAAAAAAAAAATTGTTGAAATTTAGTTTTTTTAATGAACGATATCAAAATAAAGCGTATGAAATCCCCTTTAAAATGAGCTATTACTCAACTTCCTAGGGCTTATAGAACTGGAATAAGAATATATTTAATCCTCGAGCTTATATGCAAAAAATCGATATTTTCCTATTTTGATAACTGTATAGCTAAAAAACTGTAAGAGATGGAATTTTTTTAAAATGATATTTGGCGTCAGAAAGTCAAAGAATATAAACAACAAAAGTTTCAATAAAATCGGAAGTGGTAAATTCGAAAACAATTTTTTTGGTTGATTTGACATGGAATTACCCTTTACATACAAATCAGCCCAAACTTCTTATTTGGGCTGATTGTGAAAATACAACAATCAATTGTTTGAAAATAACAAACAAAATTAAAAAAATAAATGTTTTTATGCTCACAAAAACTATTATTTAAAAGTTCTTTCATAAGAGATTAGAAAAAAATGTCATGTATACAACATATTTGTGTTTTCAATTTTTATTTTGTGCGAATGCATGCAAAACACTTTGACATCACGTTTTGGGATATAAAGTTGAGTTTTAGTGTTCCCGTACTTTTGGGCATTTTTGTCTCTAAGAGAGTTTATTTTTATGTAATTGGCTAAATTGCCTTATTTTTTAAATAAAAGTTTAAGTTTTATAGTTTTAAGTATTTTATTTAATAGGTTTTAATATCATAATTAGTTTTATATTTAGCGATTAAGATATATATAATTTAGATTAATTTCCTGTTTCTCAATTTCGAAAGAAAGCTTTCGTTCGCTTTCCAAACGAAAAAAAAAACTGATTTTGGTTTCACCAGCTATTATTCTATGCGAACAATAACTCGAAAGAAAACGTAAGTGTTTTCATATAAAATAGCAACAGCAAACGTTTTCAAAAAAATTGCTTTGCTGCAGAAACAGACACATAGTAATAGGCTTTTTACACTGACCAACATCTTAGTGGAACGTTGAAGTTGTTGAAAATGTGAAAATCAGTTTACGCTTGCAACATCTTCTTACATCTAACATCTACCATCAACTTAACTGTCGAAAAATTAAAAACAAAGACGCTTTTCGCTAATTAAAAAAATAAAAATATGGGTTCACAACAAATATTTCTAATTGGAATAATTGTTGTTTTGCTAGAACCAACCCAAGTTTTAATGTTGAGTATTGAAGTTATTGAAAGCATTTTAGAGAAATAAGATGTAAAAAAAATTTATGTATCTTCGTATGATGCTCATTTTTAAACAAATATTGGTTTATATTTTTTCCACATAAATGACATTTTTTCAGTGATGCCACTAAATTAATCTAGTTTATTGCAATTTTTCTAGTGATGACACTCAAATAATCGAAAGATGTAAAATGGAACAAACTGAGATAGGAACATCTTGTAAAGATGTTGAATTTTAGGCCTGTGTATTGCTTATGGAAAGATGTCAACATCTTCGCAAATTGATGGTAGATGTTGATCAGTGTAAAAAGCCTATAAGCTTAAGCAAATGAGTTGCTCCTTTTTTTTGCTTTTGCTTCGCTTATAACAAAATTTTATATAAATGCTGAGAAATTCAGTTTTTTATTTGCTGAAAAAGATGTAAGTAAAGCAAAGATTTTAGTGCAATTTAAACCCTGGTTGTCAACTTTGTGAACGCAAAATCAAAATCAGTCACTTGGTTTTTTGCTTTCGTAATTAAAATAATAAAAAAGAAATATGTAAAGGCTGTTTTTTATAGAGGTATAGAACTTTAAGTTGCAATAAAACAACGATGGATTATTCGATTGACATGAATTTTATTTATCCGAAAGATAATCTTGTGGCATTACATTTTTAATATGATTTCTGGCATATTACCGCCACGGCTGGCGCAGATGTAGTCTGGACGTCCAATTTTTGATGACTTTTTCCAACATTTGTGGCCGTATATCGGCAATAACACGGCGAATGTTGTCTTCCAAATGGTCAAGCGTTTGTGGCTTATCCGCATAGACCAATGACTTTACATAGCCCCACAGAAAGTAGTCTAGCGGTGTTAAATCACAAGATCTTGGATCCCAATTCACAGGAACAAAACGTGAAATTAGGCGGTCACCAAACGTGTCTTTCAATAAATCTATTGTGGCACGAGCTGTGTGACATGTTGCGCCGTCTTGTTGAAACCACATCTCCTGGACATCATGGTTATTCAATTCAGCAATGAAAAATTCAGTAATCTGGCTCTATACCGATCACCATTGACTGTAACGTTCTGGCCACCATCGTTTTTGAAAAAGTACGGACCAATGATTCCACCAGCCCATAAAGCGCACCAGTCAGTTTTTCTGGATGTAACGGTGTTTCGACATACACTTGAGGATTACCTTCACTCCAAATGCGGCAGTTTTGTTTGTTGACGTAGCCATTCAACCAGAAGTGCGCTTCATCGTTAAACAAAATTCGCTTATGAAAATCGGGAACAACAGTAATCTCGTTTTGGTCCTATTCGACGAATCTACGCCTTACTTGATCGTTTGGCTTCAATCCTTGCACGAGTTGGATTTTGTAAGCACGCAAACCAAGATCCTTCAAATCTTCCATAAAGTGGATGGACACAGATCCAATTCCTGTGCTCGATGGCGGATGGACTCATTCGGGTCTTCCTCAATGCTACACTCTACAGCAGCAATAGCTTCTTCTGTACGCACCGTACTCGCATCCCCAGAGGAGTTATCTATAAGAGTAAACGTGGTGCGAAAACGTTCCATGGTTAATCGAATTAACTGCTCTGATGGACGATTTTGTCGACGATAAAATGGACGTAGTGCGCGATACGTTTTCCGCACAGAACCATTATTTTCGAAATAAAATTGCATTATTTTCAAGCGTTGTTCAGGCGTGAGTCTATTCATGATGAATTGCCAAACCAAACTGAGAATAAATCACTTGACAGCTGGTAAATCGGTCGCCATCTTGAAAAGTAATGCCAACTTAAAGTTCTATACCTCTACAAAAAACACCCTTTACATATGTAAGTTTAGTTAAAAAAAGTCAACCTTGAAGCAGCTAAACACTTTTGTCAATACCATGGAAGAAATCCGGAATTGGCCGGAGGAACTCCGGTTTTCGAGGCTACCAAATTTCCAGCGGTGGAGGAATGGAAAACTTTATACCAAAAATTGAATTCTCTTAGACCACCAATGCGTACTTTTGTCGAATGCAAGAAGGTAAGTGCGTTCATATTTTGGTTGAATTCAGTCCAGTTTGGTTTCATAACATTAATGGTCACTGAAAGCAACAAAATAATACTGTATATTGTTTCGTAATTTGCATGATTTTTAATGCTTGTCAATGAAAAATACATTTATAAAAAGTTGGGTATTATACAGTGTATGTGGAAAATATTTTTTCGTTACACTGGATGTGAATTTTATATAAAACAAGCGCCGCGGCGTCGTATAGCATATGTGTGTGAAGATAAATTTTAAAATTTAACTTAGCATTGACACAAACCTTTTAATTTAACATAGCTCTGTTAAATAGTTTACTTAGCTCTGTTAATAGAATAAAAATTTGGTTTATGCATCAAAACTGAAATTGTTATGAAAACAACGCATCATCATAAAAAAATAATGGAATTTGTTTGAAGATTATCCTTTTATTGCTGCCGAAACTCGGAATTTTAAATATTTAAATTTCTAACTAAATTTTTCAACAAACATTTTTGAAATTTTAAAAAGGACTTTGGTCATTTTTTCCAAAACTATAGAAGATGGGCGAAAAATTTAAAAACAAGGGGACACCTAGTTGCATCCAATTGAATGTACAACAGTCAAAACCCTTAACAGTGTGTTTTTTCAGAAATTATAGCAATATTAAAAAAAGCGCTTTTTTGAAATTTTAAAAAGGACTTTGGTCCTTTTTTCCAAAACTATAGAAGATGGGCGAAAAACTTTAAAACAAAGGGACACCTAGTTGCATCCAATTGAATGTCCAACAGTCAAGACCCTTAACAGTGTGTTTTTTCAGAAATTATAGCGATATTAAAAAAGCGCTTTTTTGAAATTTTAAAAAGAACTTTGGTCCTTTTTTCCAAAACTATAGAAGATGGGCGAAAAATTTAAAGTGGAAGGCACACTTAGATGCAACTATAATGGTTTTCGGTTACAATATCTAACTAAATATAGAAATATTAATAAACAGATCCTACTGTATGTCCCTATCAGAGCTATAGCCAAATGATTGTTTTACTAATGGAGCTGCGGATCATTTAGTAATTAACTGTCATTTTTGATTGTATCTATTTGACTCAAAATTTAAACTGAATTAAAATATAATAAATTCATCATAAATGAAAAATTCTGAATCGCTTTCATTTCAATACATTCGATTGAAAAATATGAAATGAATCAAAAATTGAATGCAACTTGACGAGGAATAAAAATTAAGGAATGGTAATTAATTTTCACTCTATTTCTTGATCGTTGTAAAAAATATAACAAACAGTACTCACTCCTCAATTAGCATTAAAAATTATAATTATAATCAGGAATCGGTGATCGTCTGAGTAAAAATATGATGGATTAAAATTCTTGATCACCATGTTGTGGTGATTTTGTAAGATACAATATCACCACAACATAATTCTTTGCCTGATATAATTTTAACATTTGCAATTTTAACAATTTCATTTTAACATTTCTTAATATAATGGTAATGCATTTTATTTATTTGTGTATTTAAATATGTAACAAGTGATCAGCAAACGCACTACTTAAGCCCAAACACAATTTTGTTTTATTACAAGCATCATATTGAAGAGTAGGTAGCGGAAAAAAGGTAAAAATTTCACAAATTGTTGGTAATAACAACAAAAACCCATTTCTGCATATTTACTTACCAGGCATATTGAGGGTTATTTGTTTTCGTTCAAGTATTTTTTATAAGGATCGTTAACGAAAACAAAAAAGTCACACAAACACACAAATTTTCATCCTAAGCAAATGAATTAATAATTACCATGGCTTTAATTCCCAGTTGAATACATATAAGTTTTTAATTCAACTGATTTATTTTTTGTGAAATAAATGCATTCAATAACATTGGCCTGCAAAAATTGCTTCCTGGACATAACTATGTGGAATTTAGTGGTCTGAAATCGGTATTAAATTCAAATCCGCTTTCAGTTTTCGCGTATCACGTACAAATTTAATTTTAATTTTTTATGAGCTTGGCTAATATTTTCCCCTAATCAAGGCGACCATGCTAACTTATTTCTAAATAGCTCTTTAAGGAATTGTTGGATTTAAATAATTAAAACACCAAAATATAGAATTACCTTTAAGTCAATTTTAAATATTTTGTATTTCGTTTTTAATTGTTTCGCAGTTATTTAGAAATTGGTGGCGAAAAAAAATATTATTAATGAAAAAATAATTTTTTTTTGTTTTCAAAAACTCGTCCTTTTTTTGTCCTTATTCGGAAAGCAAGGTATACTAGGAATAAAAAAAGCCATAAATGATGAAAATCGATGCACAAATGTTGATTATATTTATAATTAAGTACAGGTACCTACTTTGACAAACATTATGTAACACATTAAGATTATTTACTTTTGTTATAATAAAAACCTATTTTTATATTATATATAATAAAACCTATTATACCCTATTTTTTTTTTGATTCATAAAAAAATTTTTACGCAATTTAATTGACAAATACTTGCAATTTGCTATTCAACAATTTATTTCCGAAGTAAACAAGGGATTCGATTGTGGGTTTTACCACCATATATACATTTGTACATAATAATTTTAATAACATGTACCATAATCTAAGTTGTTTTTTTGGCGTTCTTACAACAAAATTTAAATATAATTATGTGAAATTATATGAATTTTATTTGAACTATTTTTGAAGTAATAAATTAATTATTTAGGCTTAAGTTCTTAATTATAAAGAGATAAAGAAAAATTAGATACCAGCAAAGCAAAATGCATTTTCTATACAGCTACGTCCGTCATCAGTACTCTTCGTATCGATCTATCCGGTAGTTTCAATTGTTATTAATTTTCTATTTAAACAAACTTATCAAAGAAATAGAATATGAGAAATTTTTAATTTTTTACATTATATTTCATATGAGATAGAGCTTTTTGAAATTGTTTTACACTTGTAAACTCTATTTTCTTTTTATATTATACTACCAAGTAAACATTTTTCTTTATTTTTAATAGCAAGACAGATATATACCACTTTCAAATAAAAGAAAATATATTTTCAAATAAAAGAAAATATACTCTTCAATATGATGCTTGTAATAAAACAAAATTGTGTTTGGGCTTAAGTAGTGCGTTTGCTGATCACTTGTTACATATTTAAATACACAAATAAATAAAATGCATTACCATTATATTAAGAAATGTTAAAATGAAATTGTTAAAATTGCAAATGTTAAAATTATATCAGGCAAAGAATTATGTTGTGGTGATATTGTATCTTACAAAATCACCACAACATGGTGATCAAGAATTTTAATCCATCATATTTTTACTCAGACGACCACCGATTCCTGATTATAATTATAATTATAATTTTTAATGCTAATTGAGGAGTGAGTACTGTTTGTTATATTTTTTACAACGATCAAGAAATAGAGTGAAAATTAATTACCATTCCTTAATTTTTATTCCTCGTCAAGTTGCATTCAATTTTTGATTCATTTCATATTTTGCAATCGAATGTATTGAAATGAAAGCGATTCAGAATTTTTCATTTATGATGAATTTATTATATTTTAATTCAGTTTAAATTTTGAGTCAAATAGATACAATCAAAAATGACAGTTAATTGCTAAATGATCCGCAGCTCCATTAGTAAAACAATCATTTGGCTATAGCTCTGATAGGGACATACAGTAGGATCTGTTTATTAATATTTGTATATTTAGTTAGATATTGTAACCGAAAACCATTATAGTTGCATCTAAGTGTGCCTTCCACTTTAAATTTTTCGCCCATCTTCTATAGTTTTGGAAAAAAGGACCAAAGTTCTTTTTAAAATTTCAAAAAAGCGCTTTTTTAATATCGCTATAATTTCTGAAAAAACACACTGTTAAGGGTCTTGACTGTTGGACATTCAATTGGATGCAACTAGGTGTCCCTTTGTTTTTAAGTTTTTCGCCCATCTTCTATAGTTTTGGAAAAAAGGACCAAAGTCCTTTTTAAAATTTCAAAAAAGCGCTTTTTTTAATATCGCTATAATTTCTGAAAAAACACACTGTTAAGGGTTTTGACTGTTGTACATTCAATTGGATGCAACTAGGTGTCCCCTTGTTTTTAAATTTTTCGCTCATCTTCTATAGTTTTGGAAAAAAGGACCAAAGTCCTTTTTAAAATTTCAAAAATGTTTGTTGAAAAATTTAGTTAGAAATTTAAATATTTAAAATTCCGAGTTTCGGCAGCAATAAAAGGATAATCTTCAAACAAATTCCATTATTTTTTTTTTATGATGATGCGTTGTTTGCATAACAATTTCAGTTTTGATGCATAAACCAAATTTTTATTCTATTAACAGAGCTAAGTAAACTATTTAACAGAGCTAAGTTAAATTAAAAGGTTTGAGTCAATGCTAAGTTAAATTTTAAATTTTAAAATTTATCTTCACACACATCGTATAGCAGAGCCCATTTTGTTATAAACTAAATAAGACTTATTACTATATACTTGTATGCTCCTTATGTGTATCTGTCACAAACATATTTGGTTTACAGACTTGAGTTTAGAACCAAAAAAAAAAAATAGCAGAAAACCAAAAAAGTCTCAGAGTAACTGGTGGAGGTCTATATCGGTATTACCATTTAACTGAGTTGGAAGAAGTCATTGTTTCTGTCTTCCGCTGCAGCGCCTAAGGGGGGTTTGGTGGTGAGGTCAATAGCATTCCTGCTCAATCTATGAAAAGTGCTGTAAATAATCAGTATTACTCAGTTCCAACACTTGAATTGGAACTGTACTAATTGGTTTTTTATTTTGTAAGCACTTTTAACTTGAAAGCAATGAATTTAAATTATTTTTTATTTTTCTGATTGACAAAATATTTGAATTTTATTCCGATACTTATACTAAAAAGGAAAAACTTAGTATATACCAACTTAATCCTCATCACAGTAGGGCAGCTTCAGCAATATTGATCGGATCTTTCTTGAGGATAAGCTGGATATAGCGTTGTTACAGGAACCCTGGATTGTGCACAACAAGATCAGGGGCCTGTCTCAACAGACCGCCAATCTATACTACCCACAGACTGATGGTAAATTGAGGTCATGTATCCTGGTGCGGCATGGAGTACAAGTAGTACCTATACAACATCTCTGCTCCCCGGATCTTACAGTGGTAATGCTCGGCAGTGGTTCGGGATCATTTATCATTGCGTCAGCTTATCTTCCCTATGAGACGCCTGGTCCACATCCTTCACAGACGTTGGAAAGTTTGGTTAGTTTCTGCAGGAAGAGAGGCATGGCGTTGGTCATTGGCTTTGATGCTAACTCGAACAATACGGTTGTCACAGCTGACAACTACAGAGGACAACAACTGTTGGAATTTGTAGAAAGATGCGATTTTCTGGTGCTGAACAGGGGGGTAGAACCCACTTTTGTTGATTCACGAAGGGCAGAGGTGATCGATATCCGTTAATATGCTAGAGAGGATTAAGAACTGGAAGGTCACGGACAGATTAACCATGTCTGACCATAGAGCTCTCCAGTTCGAGATTCTGTACGGCAAAAGACGGAAAAAAGCCCGCAGACGTATAAGAATACCGAAGAATACTGATCATACCAGTTATGAGAAGTATCTTTCGGAACATATGCGAAGTGCTCCTTTCCGGGCACCTCGTAATACTGTCGAAATCGAGCGAACTGTGGAGCTTCTAAATTCCACAGTGAAGCTGGCTTTCGAACATTCTTGTCCCTTGACAGTAGTGGATGAGACACCTTGGTGGAATGGAGAACTTGAATCCATGAAAAAGGATACAAGAGAGATACAAGCTTCATTTTCCTGGAAGCTTCAGGTCTAATGAATCATGAACTCCCGTTATTAGGGGGCAAGCGAGAGAAAAAGGGCTGAAGCTGAAAGGATAATTACTCTAAATGGTGTAAGAAGTGCAATACTATCGTTTGCACCATTTAAAGCGACTGGAATGGATGGAATTTTCCCTGCTCTATTACAGTGGGGTGTTAACACCCTGCTTGAGTGGATTAGGGTAATTTTCATAGCCTGTCTAGCGACGGGATATATCCCGGTAGGTTGGAGGGAAACAAATGTGTTTTTTCTTCCCAAACCGGGTAAAAGGGACTATACGGAAGCTAAGTCCTTCAGGCCAGTAAGCCTTACATCTTTTCTGTTAAAGACAGAGGGTGTTGGCCAACTTTCTGGAGAACCAAACGCTGACGGATAGGTCCTTGAGTAGATACCAACATGCATACAGGGCAGGTAGGTCTACTGACAACGCTCTGCATGAACTTGTCAGGGTGCGGAAAGAGAAATTTGCAATGGCGACGCTGCTTTGTCCGTTTTTATGGACATTGAGGGTACCTTTGATAAAATCTCTTTCTCTAAGTTGAGAGGTGCTCTTAACGAGCGTGGGGTTGAGCCCATTATTGTAACATGGATCACTATGCTAAGGTCTAGAGCTGTGAATCTCAAAAATGGAAGTTCTAGAATCAGGGGTTGCCCACAGGGAGGAGTTTTATCACCTCTTTTGTGGAACATTACTGTTGATGGCCTTCTTTGGAAACTGGGCTCAATGGACGTCCATACAGTTGCGTATGCCGGTCTGGCACTTATTGTTGGTGGAAAGTTCATCGATACCATCCAAGGATATATGAGACAGGCTCTCATAACGGAGGCATAGTGTAGAGAACAAGGGCTAACCAAAAATGCCAGATGCTATGCTCTTCACTCGCAAGAGGAAGGGCATAGAGGTTGGATCCCTAATGCTTTTCGGGTCGGAAATCAGTTTGTCAAGGAAGGTGAATTATCTAGGCGTTATTCTGGATAAGGAACTTACCTGGAACGAACACATTGAGATGAAGACACGGAAGGCAAAAAGGATCATGCATCAGTGTAAACGAGTTTGTGGCCGTAAGTGGGGAGTCTCGCCAAACGCTGCATACTGGATTTACACAATGATGGTGCGACCCATAATAACTTATGCTTAAGAGGTTTGGTGGCCTAAAGCCTCTCAGACAACAATAAAGGTACCGTGAAATATCTCCCAAATGAAATAAATCCCAAAAAAAAAATTAAATAACTCCCAACAAAAAATTAAAAAATCCCATACAAATTGGAAGTTATTTCATAATGAAATAACTCCCAATTTTTTGGAGGTTATTTCATAATTTTTCATTGAGAATTATTTCGCAATGAAATAACTCCCAAATGAAATAACTCCTAACTTAATTCTGTTGAGAGTGATTTCATTTATTTTGATTGGGAGTTATCATTTGACTAAAATTGCATTATTCTGGATACAGAGAAAACTTTATTAAGCGAAGCCGGTGTTGGTTATACCATAGAGGAGAAAATCCTTGCGCCCGGCTAAAGGCCGGCTATGCAGAAAACTTTAGTAAGCGAAGCCGAAAATCCTAGCGCCCGGCCGAAGGCACGCTATACAGGAAAACTTTAAAAAGCGAAGTCGGTGTTGGTTATACTATAGAGGTTAAACCCTTCCATATGGTCGAAGGCCGGCTACACAGGCCGGGATGGGTCAATGATCTCTCTATGGTATATGGAACAGCGGATTCGCTAACAAAATATTGTATGTATAGCCGGCCTTTGGTCATATATCTATGACATATGGTATGATATCAAAGTTATGGACCTCCTTCATCGGGAGGTACCTGTTATACCATAGAGGTAAAACAGTTAAACAGTGCCCGGGTGCAAATATAATTTGTATTGGGAGTTATATCATTTTTCTTGGGACTTATTTCATTTGGGAGTTATTTAGTTTTTTTTTGTAAAAATATAATTGTTTTGAATTAACGGTTAAGTTTTTGGATCTTATTTCATTTTGGCGTTGGGAGTTATTTCGTTTTTTTAATTTGGAAGTTATTTCATTTTCGTTGGGACTTATTTCATTGGGAGTTATTGCAATGGGAGTTATTTCACGGTACCAACAATAAAGCGTAAGTTGGATGGGGTTCAAAGAATTGCTTGTATGAGTATATGTGGCGCAATGCACACTGCTCCAACATAGGCAATTGAGGCAATGCTGCCGCTGGACTTATTTATTAGATCAACGGCTGCGATGTCTGCTTTGCGTATGAAGAGTGATGACATTTGGCATCGCTTTGGGCCGAACATCGGTCATAATAGAATCCTGGACCTTATTAGTAAAGACGTTAGGGAAGCTCAAATGCCGATGGAACGCATCAGTACAAAAAAGGTAGTCGAAAGACTGCATCGGACACTAATTGCGGACGGCGTTATACCCAATGAGTGTATGCAGAATAACATCAGCATTTTCACTGATGGTTCTCTTATGGACGGTAGAGCAGGTGTACACTCAGTTGAGTCTCCGTTTTCCAGGCAGAATTGCTTGGGCTGCTACATGCGTTGGACAAATGCTAGTAATCACTAAAGATACCGTGATGAGAAAGAATGCCGATAGTTCCCAGTCGACACTCTGAAATCACTAGAGTCTAGATTAAAGGCTGGTTGTAGCACGAGACTCAATGATAGTAAGATTGCCGCAAGTTATGTCGGTTGTCTATAGTTAATGAGGACGGAAGGGGTCGAAAAGGGACCAATTTAGTAATGGTCTGCTTCGTTATTCCCCCTACATTAATAATAATCATAATATACTAAATTAATAAACAAAAATTGTGGACCTAATGTCAGCACAAAACTAAAATTTATGAGAAATTGACCAATCAAAACAAAATTGTAATAAATGCAACTTTAGCAATTTATTAAACGAAATTGTAATTAATGCAATTTTAGCAATTTAATATTTTTAATTATATTTTTCTTTGGTTGGACAAATTCAATAATAGTTCTATTCGATACATTTTAATAATAGGTGTGTTCTAACATTCTCGCCCACGTTGAACAGATGTTCAACAGAATCGTGTTGTCTTGGGTGTGTCGACTAGGAGATACCATATTGGCTAAACATCGGCAGGTCCAGTATGTGTTGTTCCCTTAGCGACCCTTGTAAAGTTAATCGACGTTTGTTGATTGATTATTGCTTATAGATGGTGCAATAATCTTTTGCGTGAATAAATCGGAAACCGTGCCGAGGCTAGAGTGAATTTATTGTGCACAAGATAGTTTTTCGTCCGTTCATAGTGACGGGTTGATGTTTCAGTATACATTCCGGATCCCATCAACAGCATAACCAAAACTCGATTATTAAATAATTGGGTGATCTGTATCTGGAACGACACATTATTATTTTACCGCGTTGCTTGTGATAAGGCTTTAATTTTTGCTCCAATTGTTCAAATCTTGCCTTAGCTGCCAATTGGGTTTTTCTTATGATATTAACTGTTGAATCAACAATTGAGGTTTGATTCTTGAGCAAAGTTAATAAATGCGACTCATTTTCCTTTACCTTTTGTATTGTATCGGATATCTGGTTAGCATATTCAGAGTCCAATATGCCAAATAATGAGTTAGCAATATTTTTAACTATATTCAAGGCACCTCTTTTACTTCGTAGCAGTCGATTTTCCAACTGTAGATCATTTTCCATTTTCAAAATGCGTTATGATACTGAGACATGATTCATTCAATTTTATCATTCTGCAAAGGTTTTGTATGTAAGTATAGCCCAGTATGCATCTAAATCATAGTATAGAAGAATGTTCTAGTCAATGCTTGAAAGGGTTGCAAATTTCTTCAAAGTTAATGCCTAATTTTGTTCCAAATTTTTGGTTTTTTACCGGATTTCCAAATGACATTGGTAACAGGAAAAGTATTGTAATTAAGGCTAGAGTGAGATGGGTTGATAGAGCCCTTTTCCTTTTAGCCCTAAACTCCTGAATTGAGTCATAAGTACTGTTGTTGCTAGTTGAACTGTTATCATCAAGGGTGACAGATGTTTCGCAATCTGGTTCGATGGTATTGTTCGTTTGAAAATTCCATTGGCTGTTTTAACATCCATGACTTTGATCATATTGTCACTACCAGGATGTGTTTTTACTATTCTTGCCAAGGGCCACTTCATGATTGGTAGACTATCTTCCTTTATTATCACCATATCACCAATCTTGAGGTTGTCAAACCGCTTATTCCACTTATGGCGGTGCTGCAATTGAATCAAATATTCTGTAGACCATCTCTTCCAGAACTGCTGTTTGAGATGGGCACGTGGTGGGATAAAATGAAAATTTATTCCTTTTGAGCTGGTGGTTGAGATGATGATTCCTGTCCCTTGTCGGAGTAGATACTTCCAGCCAGTTCTGATAATTGGTTTTGCTCCTATAAAATTAGTAATGTTGTCCGAATATATGTTCTGACAACGACCTCAACGGTCGTTTTAGAGCACCAATGAATGCTTCAGTTGTTCGGTTACTACCTCGAAGTGAGTCGCCTTGGTGGCAAAACAACAGAATGTCTATATATGCTTTTGTCGGTCTTTTGCCTCTGACCTTATGGCCACACTGGGCCACAATAATCAACTCCCGTGTTAATGAAAGGTCGTGCTGGAGTCACTCTAGTCCGAGGTAAACTACCATTATTTGTTGGCACAGTTGAGGTTGATCTAACGCTTCTTTGCACAGTTGAGCGCGCCGTTATTTTGCATTTTCTTGGCCAGAATCGTTGACGTATTATGTTTAATAGTGCTTGTGGGTCATAATGTTTATTTTCTCCGTGAACCATTCCCCCTAATTACGTATGTCGTAGTCGAATGTGACAACTGTCGTAGTCGAACCCGAATTTACATTTTATGGGCATTATGTAAAACTTTCGACGTGAGTGTTTTTGTAGTAGATTAGATGCGCTCATTCATTTACAATAACAGATCAGCTGATAGAAGAAACATCAGATTCAATAATTTTTATTTGCTATTTGTTTTTTTAATAAATAAAATTAATAATTATTAATATAAATGTTAAGTGTTGCACATTTTGCATCTTTTGGTGAAGAAGAACATGAGAGGAGCCAGGAACTTATGAGTTTACGGAGACAACTAAGACGGAGACAACCGGTCTGACATATTCGATCTTCCAAGTTCCGAGTAAGTTTACTGTGGATAAATTACATTGGATTTTTAGCTGGTGTTGTAAAAGTGATTGGTTTTCAGATGCTTTAGAGTGTCTTTTTGTTTTTCTGGCTCTGGATTGTTCTAAAATTGTATTGTCTCCTGAACTGTTACTATTTCCATCCTCATCATTGGCTTCTAAACAATCAATTGTTTGTCCACTATCATGGGTTTCTTTGTTACGGCAATATGTCTCGCTTTGAATACCGAAGTTTACTCGTTTCAGATTAATTATAGAATCAAGCTGTAATAATCCCGACACTGCCTCATCTAGGGCTGTTAAAGCATTTTGTGTAAAGGGACCACCTCCAGTTCCACAATTTTGTTGCTTATTGAATACAAGCTTTTTTTAACACTTGTCTTCATGTCATCCCTCGGAGTCGCGTGAGGGAGGACCAATGCTGTTCAACTTTTCTTTAATTGTGTTCCATTGCTCCTTTATTAAAACTTTGTCTTGGTTCTTGTGGTACCCTTCAGCAAGGTGTGGATTTTGTATCATAAAATGAACAAGGCTTTCAAATTGCTTTGGTGTTGTTTTTTTTTAGTCTTCAATAAGTAAAAAGAGATTATAATTATAATTTTGTTAAATATTTAATAAAAATTTTTGATAAAAATGCTCTTACGTTTTTACACCCATTTTCTGTTTAGTTTAATAAAAAAATTTAATAATTCGACGTTGTCACCAGCAAAATATGTTCACTACGACTGTTTTTCTCGAATTTCACAATAAAAAACGGCATACAAAATACCACAATTTGTAATAGAATTCGAGGGAATCGTATTTCAATCTCACAAACGACATGGGTAATGCCATATTTAAAAAACGACAAAGATTCGGCGTGACTACGACATATGTAATTAGGCGGATTATAAACAATAGCTTTATGATAGGGTCATTATATAGTGATGCCTCCAATCGTCCTCCAACTCATAAAATGTTTGTTCTATCTAGAAATGGAGTAAGACTGATGATGGAGCTGTTTTTGTCGACTTCTTCCTTTTTCGAAGCTGGTTGATTTCTGGTGAAAAATCGGACGTCTGAATGGTTCTAATAATTGTATATAGTGCATCGTCTAATTCAGCTGGAGTTAATGATTTGTGTTTGTTTTTTCCATCGTAAATTTTTTGTAAATCTCAAGACATACCCCAGTATTCTCTGCAAGGTTTTGAAAGAATTTCTATGTGGAATTTTGTATATGAGATCATTGTTGGAAAGGGTAACTGCTGCAGTTAGATATGTCGTCTTCTTTTTCTCGAGGTCGCTGGGAACTGACAGTTCCCTTGACGGTTGGGCTGGCCACATGTCTTCGCGTCCGTGTAAAAAGAGTGGTCCGTATAGCCATAAATTATATTCCGATAGTTTACGTGCTGGAAGACCTCTGGATAGTAATTCAGCGGGATTGTCCTTTGATCTAACGTGGCGCCATTGATTGGGCAATGTAAACGATTGAATTTTAGAGACTCTGTTTGCCACAAATGTATGGTACAAAGAGGATTGGGAGTTTATCCAGGAAAGCACTATTTCGAAGTCCGTCAAGATAAACACCCGTTGATTTTTGGCTTGAAGGTCCATTTTGGTTCTATGCATAAGTTGCGCAGCCATAACAGCGGCACATACGAGGCAATGTCTGCTGTCTTAATGAAGCAACTCTTGTCTTTGCACAAAGGTTTGCTCGAATATAGGCGACTGCACCAAAAGCTCTTTCAGAAGCGTCTGAAAAACAGGCAGTTCCGACTTTGCTGGAAGTTCACCCTGAAAAATGTAGCGAGGGATTTTAAAGTTATTCAACCTGTCTAAATCCTTTCTGAAATTGGTCCAGAGTACTAGATGGTCCTCGGGCAAAGGCTCATCCCAATCTAACTTTAACTGCCACAACTGTTAAATAAATAGCTTTGCATTAACGACAACAGGTGCAAGCAGGCCAAGCGGATCCAATAACTTTGCGAGATCCGACGTTGCTGTACGTTTTGTAATAGTCTTAACATGATCCATTCTTACCTTGACACAAAAATGGTCAGTTTTAAGTAGCCATAACAGCCCTAACTTTTTTATAGTATTAGCCTTGTTACTACTGAAATCTAAATGTAGCTCCTGATCACCAAGTGGAATATTCTTCAGCAGCTGCGGGTGGTTTGCACACCACTTTTTTAAGTTGAAACCATGGCTTCTTAAAATTGTACGGAGCTCTTGTTGTGTTTGAAGTGCGATATTGAGACTATCAGAGCCTCCAAGGCCATCATCCATGTAGAAATTGTTTTTGAGCATTTGTGAACCGTATCGGTAGGCTAGCGAACTTTCATCAGCAATTTTTTGTAAGCATTTCTTAGCTAGATAAGGTATTTCTCGTGTCCCATATGTAACTATATTTAGTTGGTAGTAATTAATAGGAAGTGTTGGGTCTTCCCTCCAAATAATTCATTGGTACTGATAGTTGTCCCGATGAATCAGAATTTGTCTATAAATTTTCTCGATGTCAGTGGCGAAGACAAATCTTGGCAATCGAAAACGCAGTAAAATAGTATACATTAGATCGTTTAGTGAGTAGCTTGACGAGGATTTTGCAGAAGCATCGAAAACCACCCTGAGTTTTGTTGTATTTAGGATCCAAAACGGTATCGATATCTACTTGTGCCCCAATTGCTCGTATTTTATGTATTCAGTGTGAATATCTTCATCTTTTTGAAGTCGACGCTCTAAACTCATAAATCTATTGTATGCCATCACGTTGGATTCTCGTAACGCAGTTGGGTTTTCACGAAGAGCAAGGCTGACTATGAAGCGACCTTTGAAATTGGTATGGACATGTTGGGTAAAATTTGCATCGCATTGTCTCCTAATACTGCACATGTTGTAGCACATAAGTGACTCGGAATTGGATTTTTCCCGATTGCCCTACCCACAATCCAGGCCAGAGCTGTATTTTGAAGTGTTGGAAGATCGTCAGCAAGGTTTATAGTGCCATTTTGAGTAAGTTTGAAGAAAAATTCCGCTCCAAGCAGCAAATCTATTTTTTCCTGCTGATAGAAATGAGGATCTGCTAGGTGAATATTGTTGGGAATGCCCCAAGTTGAAATGTCAACATGCTGGTTTGGTTATTCGGTAATTATGCTGGGTAGAACATATCCTCAACATTTGCTGAAAAATTAAGATTCCTGGACATCATCCCGATATTTATGCGATATTTTGAATTCCTTCGAATTTCGCCAACATCGTCAAGACAGAGGGAGGTCTCAAATGATGAAATGGATAATTTTTGACAAAGCCGTTTGGATGCAATATTTACTTGAGCCAGAGTCTTTCCGCTTCTGATATTCGCAGGAATTTGCTGCAGTGATATAGTTTGTGGTCACTACTATTGCACAGTCTGCATGTATTACTATTGCTCCCGTTGGCTGTTATAATTGTTGATACCACTTTTTGTTGTGGTTTGTCCTTCAGAACAACTGCTTGAATGAGAGTTTCTCTCCAAGAACTCCAAAAATTCCTTAATTGTTGGAACTTCGCGTGGATGTGAAAGATATGGCTCGTAGCGAAGGCGGGTGGGTGGCTGGATCAAGTCTTTTTAATAACAAGTGTAGTAGCAACGGATCCCAGGTGAACGTGTTTATTTGTGTGTTCTAACAAGTGCTTTCAGTCCCTTTTGGGGACACCACCAAGAAATATCAAGGCCGTAGCGGTAATAACACCTAATAAACAAAAGGCATCAGAAAAACAAAATCAACCGAAACCAATTGAAGAAGAACATAACAAACGTCGTAAGAGCAGTCAAAATGGCAGTGATATGGAACAAGCAGGGTATTCTACCGCAAAAACGTAAAAGCCTGTTGTTGAGGATCAGTTCTCTCTAATTAGGCGTCAGTTAAGGGTATCTGAACAAAGTGCAAAAACATCTGCGCAACAGTCTAATGATATAAGAAGGTTAGCTGATGCCGCCGAGAGAAGTACAAATGTCGCTGAAGCACAAGTAACCTGCATAAAGGCAATTGAGAAAAAATGTTAGAGCGTTTCTTAAATAACAATGCATACAAATGGTTTATTAGTTTTTATTCATATTACACTAATGTTTTGCTGTTTTTTCAATATTTTTGTTTATTAAACTAAATAAAATGAATTCTTAAATTAAATGGCCGAATTGTTTTTGATTTTTTACATCTTTAAAGCAATTGTTCTTCTAATGAATGCGGCAACAGTTTCTTCTTCTTTGATTTCTTCTAAGTTATTATTCTTATTTATACTTTCTATAACTATTTCACGTTCTGAATATTTATAAAATATGCACATATTGTGAAGTGCACAACACGCATTATGATTTTCGTTGTTTTTGTTGGATCATAGTGTAGCCCGCGAGATCCTAATATACACCTAAACCTATTCTTCAGTACACCAAATCAACGCTCAATCACATTCCGTGCACTTGAATGCCTTTTATTGTAAAGCTGTTCATGAGCATTGCTAGGGCTTATGAACGGTGTAAGGAGGAAGTCTTTTAGTTTATAACCGGCATCACCTAATTTAAAAAAAAAAACCTTAAAAATTTAAATATAGTAATTTTAGATACACATATTACCAAGTATCCATGTATTTTTTTTACCACTTTCGAAATTTTCTTGCATTTTATTGGCGCCAGGATGCCTAGCGTTGACGTACATAATGTACGTTTTATGGTTGGAAACCTAAAAAACACAACATTATTTAGTTTCTATATGATACATATATTGTTGTGTCAAACTTACCACCATTGCATTTAAACTATAATAGCCTTTTCTATTATAATATAAATGTTTAACATTGTCTCCTGGAGATTTAATGAGTATGTACGTTCTATCAACACAGCCAATAATGCCAGAAAATCCGGAGGAATCGAAAAATGCTCGTTTTATAGTATGAATCATCCACTCCCCACAAATATTAACTTCAAAAAAGTTTAACAACTCTGCAATAATTCGGAAGACTGAGGATTTACATAAGGAGGAAATGATTTCATTACCAAAAATCTTAGAAACGTTGCCAGTTTAACATCCACCCTTATGAAGGTGCTTCTGAATTTAGGGGTGGTATTTAAAATCAAATTTTGAAGAAGTATCTGAAAAATTTCTTTTGAAACGCGGAAATTTCCAATAAACCTAATATTTAGGTGAGTCGGATCGTCAGATCGTCAGGCAGTCATACAGTCAGAACGTCAAAACGTGACGACGGTTCTTGAGGTGACGATGGTTTTTGAGTTCAATAATTTTTCTTCAACCAAAAAGTTCTTAACGTGCCTAAAGAAGTTTTCACTTCAATAATAATCAATAATGGTGACGGTTTTTTTTAAATCAATAATTTTTCATCAAACAAGAAGTGCTCAACGTGCCTAAGGCTGATGTCAGAGTGCGCGCTACATGCGAAGCTATAATAATACGCTACAACATGCTATAAACTACTGCATGTGTTTTTCATATGGGTTCGCTCGAAACATGTCAGAGTGAGAGCGAAGCTTGATGCGAGTTCATGCTACAAAGCAGGGTTTGTAGCTCGTTGTAGCACACTGTAGCGTCTATTCTTTTTTTTTTGTTTATTTTTATGATGTTATAAAACTTTTTTTATGTGTATGTAAACATTTTAATACGGTTTTTGACATTTTAAAATTAATTTTAAAAAATTAAAAAAAAATATAAAAATGGAAATCGATATAAAAACATTAATTACGGAAGTACGTACACATATTTATGTACATACATAAATACGTCCTGCATAATGTAAACCCCTCTTCTTTAGCAAAAATGCATTAAAAGTATTAATTGACATAAATCCAAATCCATCACAAAACTCTGAAAATTATTATTAACAAAAAAAAAATCGTTTGCTCATTATAGCATTCACTCTGACATCTTGTAGCATTAGTATAGCACGAACTATTATCGCCTCTAGCATCGCTTCGCTTGTAGCGCGCACTCTGACATCAGCCTAAAGAAGTTTTAACTTCAAAAACTTATATCTAAACTCTTCTTTAACATTCTTTTCACATATCGGTTTTGTTGAACGAAAACCAAAAAAATCTAAATTCTCCCAGATTGTTTATTTTTCCTAATGTTGAAAATATTTATATTTTCGTACCTATCTATAACTCCACTTGTTAGCATGTTTTTACGTTTATCAACAGCGTTGTCAACTTGGTGCGTTTCGCACCATTTTGCGTGCTTTTTCAAATTTTTTGTGCGAAAATTTCACGAGTTGCTGCGTGTTGCGCTTTTTTTTAATTTTAGGTGCTTTTTTTTAATTTTTGGTGGCACCAACAGTGCAAAATGTTCATAGTCATTTTTACAGACCATAATAAGAACATCTAGTAAGGATGTTTAAGACTTACCAAATCATATGCACAAAGTAAAACGGTATTGTTGTTGTATTAATTTGTGTTATGTTAAAAAAAAGAAACATTGCACTGTAAGGAATTTGCTATCCCTACAAAACACATTGGTTTTCCTATTCAGCTGTTAGGCAAAAGACCTACGAACAAATATATCAATTACTAAATACTGATAATGAGTATCCTGATAATACTGATAAAGAGTTCCACTGATTGCAGACACTCGTTGGCTTTTAATAGAAAAGTCAAAGCAATTTTAAAAATGTGGCTTGAATTAAAAACGATATTTAATACATTTCCAACATCTCAACAATATTTTTAATCTAACTAACTAAAAAATATGTGCAATGATGATATAAATTATGTTTACTTAGTATATTTATCTGATATTTTAAAAGAGGTGCAACGTATTAATCTCGCATTTGGATCAAAAAATGCCGACCAGACTAAATTATTTGATGATTTGCACAATCTCTTAAAAATTTTGATATCCAAACTAACTGAGCCTGACATTGAATTCGATTTTTAACAGGTGATACCAATACATCGTTTGATATTTGTTATTTGGGTTTTAAGTTTGAAGAAGCTTGCGCATTAAAGAAAATAAGCAATGAAGCAAAGAAATATATCAAAGACTTGTTGTAAATTCACCAAGAAATTAGTTGAAGAGATGCGGGCGAGACTGCCTTCTAATGTTGAAATTTTACAAAAAATTAACGTTTTAAAAGTTAAAAATGTTTTATCTCATTGCAAAAATGATATCATGCCATTAGCAGTACAATTTGAATCCGATATCGAAATATTGTCTAGTATTGAAAACGGATGGCGAATGGTTTATCTTATGCAATGGAAAAATATTGATTCAACATTAGAATTTTGGACTGAAGTTAAATGTTATAAAGACACACTTAATATTAACCCTTTTCATACACTAGCAAATATCGCGTTTAAAATTTTGTCACTTCCATACTCAAATGCAGAAGTTAAGCACGTTTTTAGTTCAATGAATTTATTTAAATCAAAGATACGTAACCGATTGTCTTTAAGTGCTGTTAATGCATTACTTCAAATCAAAAATGGATTAAAACTGGAAAATTCTTGTTGTAAAACTTACGAACCTCCAGATAGCGTTAATTGTCGTATTAATACTAATGATGTTTACAAAACATCAGAATCAATCAAATCTGTCTTATGGCCAAATAAATGTACAAAAATGTATCAGATTGTACAAATAAATGAATGCAAAAATACATACTATGTATGTACAAGTTTTTTTATTCTTCTGCTTTTTTTTCTATTGTTAAGTTTTTTCTTAAACTATGTATATTGCGAATGATCGCTGATTTCTATTTAAAAAGTTGTGTATGAAATAAAAAAAATGTATTATCTAGTACAACTTAATACAAACATATTTGTTTAGTTTTTTTATTTTCGTTAAGTTTTATGATTTAATTTTGTTTCGACTGTATTATTGTTATATTTTTAAAACAAAAACATTATACTTTTTTTGGAAAATTAAATCATTCAAGATTTTAAATAAAAAAGAAATTCTAAAACTTGGTGCGTTTTCTCTTAAATGGAGCGTTTTTTTTCTCATTTTGGTGCGTTTTGAAATTTCAAAGTTGACAACGCTGTTTATCAATATGTCTGTCTCCCTACACATCTGTTCTATTCGGCTTATTTTCCTTAAGCACAATATCGCTCTTATCAATATATCAACCTATGTCAAATAAGACTTCACGTTAGTTGTAACAATTTATTACTCTTTAACAAAATTTTCCTTATCTCACACAAAATTATTTCTTAGTTTGTTTTCCCCTAAACTTTCCAATTTTTTAAAATTTTCATAATTGAGATCATGAACTCCTGCTTAATAAACACAACAAATCTACACACTGTCTGTCCACTTCTCACTCTATCTCTGCAGTGTGTTATTAGAAATATAGATCATGTTTTTCTTACCACATGACCTATATTCTTTCCATATCGTTACATTCATAAATTCTTATTACCCAACATACCATATAGCAATTAAACTACAACCACTTATTCACAAGTCTGTTTTAAGCTTTTCTTAATTTCGATTTTAATAATATTTATAAAATATAAATTCACAAGCATTTTATAACAATGATTAATAAACTATTATTATACACAAATGTTTCTAAAGAATTCGTTTTCTTTCTTGACATTTTTTTTTCTGAAAAACTTAAAAATAAATGTACAACATAGAGAAACGAATGTTTTGGGCTATTAGGCCACCACACCATAAATTAATAGTTTAAATTTCATTGGCGGATCTAAGAGTTCTCTTTAAGCGTCTCATTTGTGGTACTTCTGATGCAATCTTAAAAGTTATGATTAATAGTGAGTATATATGAGCAAGCTATGCAGTCTCTCCTAGGCAGTGTTTCTTCATAGTAGTGTTGTGTGCTAAATTTTGTATTGACTATTCTGGAAAGATATACATACATATATAGTAAAGAGGGATTATGAGATCTGAGAAAACTGGTTTATGTGCTCCATTACTCTTCATATTTCTTTAGGTGAACATTTTTGTGCAAATTAGCCACAAATTACATACACATACAAATATACATTATTTGCGAATATAAGTTTACAATTATGTAAAGAAGCTTATAAAAATATTGAGACGAATAAACTTTTCTATACCAAAAGTAAATATTATTCTACAATTACAAATATAAGCTTTTATTAATCATGTATAAATAATATTTTCATAAGGGTTCCGTTTTGATATTTCTACAATTGTTACGATATCATTTTTCAATAAATTTTCAAAACTTTCTCAAGCTTATGGCTTATATTTATAAGCTTTTTAAAATATTTATCACAAGCCATTTGGTATGTTGGGTATCTACGGAAAAAATTAAATATTAATATACAAATATAAAATCTGTGACATCATTCACCTTTAAAAAAAGACAAAAGAAAGTCAAACTTCATCTTAGTTTTAACACTAGACAAATAACAAACACTAATTCCGCTTGTAAAACTAAAAACATGTAACTCAATAAACATAAATGACGTCATAAGAAACACACACAAACTAATCAATTTAAACAAACCTTCTTCTAAATATTACCTCTCCCATAGGAATTGGTCGAGACCAGTGGGACCAGATCTAACAATATTTTGCAGGTAGATCTGGTTTAAAATTATGCTAAAAAAGATTACAAAATGCTAAAATTTATAATTTTAATGAACTTATCCCTTATACACTATTTATTTTTCATAAAATTGCTATATAATATATCATTTAAATAAAACAAAACTGATTCAAATACAACAAGGGGTAAAAAAGAGCCCTAAGAAACTGAACAAAGGATATGTCTCTTTATTTATGAATAAGTCTTAAAGTAAAATGTTTTCGGGATTTAGCAATAAATAATTAATTTTTTGTTATAAAAGGACAAATATTTTGTTCATACAAACTTTCAACCCACAATAAAGCGTTTGTAGTTTTTTTAAAGGTTCAATTCAAAGTTTAACTAAAACTTAACTTTGAGTGGCTCTTATTTATTTCTGAGGGTTTTAATTCTATATACTCATCATTAATACTAGCTGTGCCCGCCCTTTCCCCAGCGTCCTTACAATATATTGTTCGATTTTGCTTTGAAATCAATATACACAAAAGTCCCTGACTTTTTTAGTGCTTCAGTTATGGTTTAAGGTTTTACTTTATATGAAGCATCTCATCCCTACTAAAATATGTCTTCTTCAAAAATAAAAGGCGTCTTAAAATATGCATATCGGTAAAATTACGTACTTTCAATGCTTTTTCTCCACTTACTCTTGGAAATAAGATATTTATACGGAAATAGTTATATTTGAATTAGGATACACAAAAATCACAAAATGAGCAAGTGGTCATATTCGAACAAACTAGCTTACATGCCTACTCATACTATACTATTACTGAGCAAACCACTGTTCGTTTTATAAAAATTTATCTGACCGAGTGAAACGAATTTTCTATACTAGAGAGCGCCGTGATTACTTGTCTTATATTTAAAACACTTGGTGTATTTTCTTTGGTAGTTGTGTAGAACTTTTGAATATGACTTAGTGCTTTTTGCTTGCACTAGTGGTTTTTTTATATCTTAAGAAATAAAGGTCCTAAATAAAGTAAGTAATGTTGTTAAAAAGTCCTGTTTTTTTATTATTACACTCCAACTGTGTTCGTGTTTCAGTCAAAGCATAAAACTGCTTGAACTCGAGCAAGTTCATTATTATTTGTTTAAAATTAACTTTTTCAACTTGCTTATAGAAACTCCGAGCATTTAGCTCGCTGGTCTTGGCTGTTTATTATTATCCACTCAGCGTTACTCGTGTGCATTGAACATGAGTTCAATGAAATATTATAATGAGTCTCATGCGCTTCATTTTTTGTGCTCATGCAGTTTTTTAGTAACTAAACATAACATTTTACCGATTTATCGGATATATCTTAAAAAAGTATTCGATTGATCGATTTGTTTTTTATATTCCATTTTAAAAATTATTTTATTTTGCAATTAATGGGCCAAAAAGTAATTGTGGTATAAAATAACTATGTATAAATAGACTTGCAAGGTGTAGTATCCCATTATTGGAATAATTGCAAAGTCAAATACATGTCAATAAATGGCAATTCCTTATAATCGACAAAAATTGACCAAAGTGATTGTATGATTTTTATAAAATTAAAAATGCTAAAAAATTCCAAATAAGTACATACATAATTTAAAAATGCTGAAAATAATGCTAACTGCTAAATGAAAAAATTGCAGCTAAATTGAAAACAAATAATGCCAAATTCAGCTGCAAAAATGCCAAAATGGTCACACTGGTCGAGACTATAAAAATGTTAATTATGATCTCTCATAAAAAGTAGACGGAGCTCTAGAGTCTTTCTCTTTCTATGTCTCTCTCTTTTGATTAGCTAACACAGAAAATGGATGACAATTGCTCTCTCCTGGTTAGTTGATACAAAAAAATGGATGAGAATTACTCTCTCCTGTTGTTTTATACAAAAAGTAAGCGGGGAAAATTATGCCACGCCCTTGGAGCATTGATTTGTATGAAAAACGTGGCTCATAAAGTACATAAACACACTACTCATGCTGTTAGCCGTCCAGAAACATATTTTTAAACAGTTCATGGTTTGTTAAGTACCGCCTACAACATCATAGATTGCATGCGTACCATTTCCTCCATAATGCTGCTCATAGAGCTCATAAAACTGTGTAACGAATGCACAAATGTCTCAATGCTTTCTTAGAGACGGCTGGAGTTACCGGAAGGATTTTGTTCTTTAAGATTCGGCTGCAAATTTGGATTAGGTAATGGTTTTACCACTGGAGCACTATTAATTTTTAATAGTTTTAATTTTAAGCTTAATAATTTTAAGGTTGGCTGGGATAACTGCGGGTAATAAGCGTTTGTTATATGTTGTACCTGCTAGGGGGGAGTAACAACATTTTTGTTAGCAGTGTGATTTTCACCGTAACTGCTACATTTCTTAACTTTTGTTCCGTTCCTGATTCATCGCATTGGTCTGTACCATGAAGCTCGCCGCAGACTGGAGGCAGCTTACAATAAGCCCTAGTTGGACCAAACTCTTGACGTTTTAGACCCTGAACAGGACCTGATCTTTTATGAGGTTCCTCTACGTTGATTTTTTGGTGCAGTAGGTATTTCAGGTTATAAATAGGATGCGTTTCGTTTTTTTTTTTCAACCTAATAACACCAGGCTCCAATTCAAATCGAAAAATTGGTTGGGGTGCGCGTTTTCGATTTCTGAGGTTGGCTACGCTTTTGACTTTAAATCCATTTGCTTGTTGCTTGAAGGTTATCCTGTATTTCTGCTGAGTCAATACCTTTAATTACTACTTGAAGTCCTCTTCCACTTTAAGTATAGATATTTTTTGCGGGTTTCAGTCAGTTTCGAGTGTCTATCTTTAGGTACTTTTAAAATTGGTGCTATATGCGAAGATTTAGGGCTTCGTCCTCTCTTTAGAACAGTTACGTATCTATACCCACCCGTGTCTTGGTTTGGAGAGTGCCCAACCATTATTATTTTCGTCGTACTATGTTCCGAAAAAGACGGCGATGACTTGCTTATATTTATTTTATTTTCACCACTTAACAACGGTAAACTGGAGTATCATTTAAAAATACATCACTTTGTTTGTTTTTAGTAAAATTCACTCACTACAATTGTTTTTGTTTATCGCGCTCTTAAAAAAGCACGTCCATTTTATTCAACGAGTAAACAAACAAAACCGCTTGCTGATCTAATAGTTTTTGTGCGTCTGCAATGGCCACTCGGTTTATAAGAGATGGAATGATATCCCGAATATCATTGCGATAGCGACGCAAGTCCTACTGAATGTGACGGGGAGACGGATCTTGAATGACCACTTCATGATTAGGGTCAGTAGCTCATAGTGCTGCCTGATCGCCAGTATCCTGGTCTCCTCATGAAGGTGACCTGTAAGAGTCATTCTGACACATCCGGTATGGATTTTGAGTGAATTATTTTGTGCAGTTTGAAAAACTCGCCATTTGGTGTCGCTAAGGAACGAGGTCCATAAAGGGGCAGCATAACTAAAGAGAGAGCGACCAATTACTTTGAATGTTGTTATTATGATCTCCTTAGTCATTCCCCAAGACGTGCCTTCAAGAGCTTTTAGGACGTTGTTCAGAGATTTCACTTTCTGGTTGATGTAGGTGGCGTGCGAAGAGGAGGCTGTCGAAGAACACGCCTAAAATTTTTGGGTTTTGTACCGTAGGGATACGTCGCCCTTCGCTAGATTCCATCCTTACTTCTTTAGTCCAGCAAGTGAAAAGGGAGTCCGAAGACTGAGGGTGATTACTGAAGTCTATGTTCCTGTAAAAATTCTGAGATGGTGGCTAAATATCGCGTAATTTTATTAACACTTATATCTACAATTTTCACAACAGATAGATGGTGCAATCATCTACATAACACATCTTGTGGTGGGGCAGGAAGTTCTGCAAGATAGATGTTGAAGACTATAGGCGACAGAACTCCTCCTTGTGGCACACCCTTTTTAATCTTGAAGTATTTTGATTTCTGGCCTCTGAACTAAACAAACGCGTGTCTGCCACTTAAATAATTGGCAACCCAGCTTTTGACATTGTTGGGAAGTGTAAAGTTCGAGATGTCATTAATCAGCAAAGAGTGGTCAACCGTGTCAAATGTCTTAGATAAGTCTAAGGCTGCCGCAATTGTGTATCGGTCTCTGCTGATTTATCCGTATCGGAGCAGAGTAATTTAAAAGGGAGCGACAAATCACCTTATACGTCGCTATAATTATTTCTTTTGTCATGCCCCAAGAGATGCCAGCAAGAGCTTTTAAATCCTTATTTTTGGATTTCACTTATTGGCTGAGGTTGTCTAAGACCACCCCTAGAATTTTTGGGTTGTTAACCGTAGGAATATGTCTTCCTTCAACTCAGATGTAATAGCTGGTGTTTACGTTCCTGCCATACAGTTGGAAATTCTGTCACTTCTTTCTTCAATCTGAACACCAGATGAGTAGATTGTGCAGTCATCTGCATAAGAAATAATCATGGCATCTTGGGGTGGTGCAGGAAGCTGGGCAAGATAAATATTAAAGAGTAATGGTTACAACACTCCTCCTTGTGGAACGCCCATTTTTAACTTGATTTTTGGCCCCTAAACTCAACAGCGTTTGGGATAGCTTAGGAATGATGCCATTTATCAGCACAAAGTGATTTACCGTATCCAATGCCTTAGATAAATCCAAGGCAGCAACAATGGTTCGTTGACACGGCCTTTGCTGATTGAGGCCATTAGCGATCTGTGTAGCTATCATGTTCAAAGCCGTTGTCGGGAAATGCTCTTTCAGTGTTGGTAACAGTAGCGCTTCCTTTGGAAGGGAGATCGGGCGGTATGAGTCTCCTTTTCTAACGGGTTTATCTGGTTTTAGAATTGGAATGATACGGGCGACTTTCAAAATCTCCGGAATTACCAATTGGCGCATCCAGAGCTTTAGAAGGCGTGTCATATATTCCAGCGATACTGTGCCAAGTTTTTTCAATATAAGCATGGAGATGCCGTCAGGTCCAAGAGCCTTAGATGGTTTTGCGAGTGAAGCAAAACGTCTCAGAATCTCGTTTGAGATTTTTGGTTCTCTTGGATGTTCAACAAATTGTCTGTAGAAGAGTTGCTTGCATTTTTTTTTGCATCTGTATGCTGAGTATCGTTGAAGCCTATAGCTGCGAGATTATTCCTTCTAGTCGAACTAGATAGACTTTTAGTGGTAGAACATAACTTTATTGAGCTTACTGAGCATTGGTGGAGGTGATGTAACCACTTGTTGCGGCTACGTTTATTGATGATATAATTTATCTCTGCCGTCAACTCTTCAATTCGCTCATTTGCAGGGTTGGAAGTGCGTAGTTGATCGCGCTCTTGAGCCAAACGTGCTGCATTTTATGGAAAATGTGGTCTAACGTTAGGAATTCTTCCTACAGTTATAAAGTGCTTAGCAGCCTTGATAATAGTTTTTCTTAGGATTTTCTCTCCTTACCTGGCACAGATGGAGTAGGGCTGTTGGAGGAGAGTGCCATCAACAAATTTTCAGAAGATCTGCCAGTTGGCTTTATTGTAGTTAATAAATTTTCGCTTATCGGGCTCCAAGAAGTCGCTCGGTTTCTCTACAGTGACCAAGATGGAAATATGTTCAGAATTAAACGCAATTTGAGTTAGCAAATTGGTGTAGGCAAGAAACGACGAGCAGACAATGGAGACCTCTGGAGAGCTTGATCGTTTGAATACCAACTCTCATGATGAGCATTGAAATCACCAAGTAATATTTGGTTATCACCTTGCAAGAGGTGAGATATGCTGCGGTAATAACTGGTTGTTAACGGGCGGGATTTCAATATCAACATCTCCAGTATTTATTGAAACGCTCATTACTTCTAGGAACGGGTCAGGTATGGGTGAGATTGGGGGCGCAAGCAGCTTATAGCTGACGTTACGTTGAATAAGAAAGGCAAGCCATTCACCGTGGTCTATATAAATATCTATGTTTTCGAATAATATTATAGTTCCCAGAAGTTGAGAGTGAACAATCGCTGGTCAACTTTTTTTGTTGTATGGCGGCTATGGTATTTTATTATCATGCATATATTTTGTGATCTGCACAATCTTGTTTCGCAGACCATTACAATTTTATTGCATAATCTGAAAAGACTAATGGGGATCATTATTGTGCACTAGCCGCCGGGCTGGGTGTTGAGTAGGGCACTGAGCGATAATTGCCTGTAGCTGTGGTGTAGTCAGTCGGTCCTGCGCAGTACTTCTCTTAGGTATTGATGGAGCAGTTTATTATGGCGTGCTACTTGTATCTAAGGTTTTATTTACGCAGCAATAGGCTAAAAACCTAGTACTCCAATCTTTATGTGTGAGTAAGTTCGTACATCTTCTCATGTAACACCGTTGTTTGCAACCGTTGCACTGAACTGATATAGATTTCTTCGAATAACACCCCGGCATACTGAACATTTCCACTGAGACCGCCGATCTCTACTATGCCCTACCGATGAAGGCGGAATATGATTTTGTGTTGCTATTATGGAAGAACCGGTGTTGACTTTGTGTGGTTGTGAGCTACAACTTGTTACAAAGCTTGGTGACCAGCTTCGTAGCTGGTGAGACCTGAGAACCTTTTCAGGTTATACGAGTGTGACACACAGAACAAATCCAAAACTGTGGACCTGGGTTTTGTTCTACGCCAGCTATAATTAATAGTAATTTGAACAAAGTTGGTGGCATATTTTAATCACAAAAAATTTCCGGTTGATACAGCTGTTGCTGAGTTGACAATATTTGGCCGAGTGTGAATATTGTCGTTCCGGAGCGAAGATCCAATTGTCGTGGAACATAAAGATATTATTGTTGCTGCTAATGTTGTTTACCGCTGCTGGGAGGGGCAACTCATATACACTCGACAATAAAGATGTTTACGATGTCGAAGGACTTCGCTGCAGGTTAACTAAGCTTGGTGCAGCAAGTTAATTTCTACACTCATCCAAGTTTATAAGACCACCTCATTTACGGCTAGAATATTTACTGTAGAAGTGTCCCACCTAACCGATGGATCTTTAGAGTGCAGAAGTCTATGGTCCTAGGTTTTGTTCCATTCCGGCCCGGAATAATACGTGAGGCAAAATAGAATGCCCCTAAAAAAGGAAGAACAAATATTCTTTGCGTTGGAACTTTTTGTTTCCGATGTCTTGCTTGCGAAAAGATTAAAAGCTCCTGTTTTTCTATATTCACCCTTGTTGGTCATTTTAAAATATTTGTATAAATAAATTTTTTAATGTATCAAAAATAATATGAATAACCATCATTTGAAGATATGTCAGTGCTAAAATGGTAATTAAATAAAAAACGCAAATCTGCTGATTAAGAAATTAAATAAAATGCAGGAGGGCTGTCCTGGATTATTATTAAAATATATAAACAATTGACCATAAAGGAATAAATACTCTATGAATTTTACTAAATAGCAAAATTTATTTTTTAACAATACATAAAAACCATAATAAGTTTTTCTTGCCAAATATTGCGCACTATTTACAAATCAAATTTTTAAAAGATACTTGGAAATTTATTTATTTACATAGTATACATAGGTAACAAAAGAACGGGAAATAATCATTTTGCTCATTAGTACCATTCAAAAAAATTTGAACTAGAAATATAGAAATATTAAAAAAAATTGTGTATAAATTTAAAATATTCAAATGTAACGTAATTATCACTATAAAATCAAAATCATTTAACGATCAGTCATAAACTTTCCATTCTTTTTATCATATGTTAACGACGCTCTTTAAATCGTTGGGAAGTAATTCCTTCATACAATTAATCTGAGAACGTATTTGGTCACGGGTAGTTGGATTAAAGTTACTGCTTATGCTATTCCCGGTAGATTCATCATCAATTTTGTCATTATAGAGATTCAATTTCTGTTTGAGTTTTAAAATCATATCAATGATTTCTACCTCTTGCTTGTCACGGGCCCATTGTTCTAAATTTGCTTCTGATAGAACTTGCAGCTGCAAGTCTTGCAAGGTCAGTTGAAGTTCTTTGTGACGTGAATTGTACCAACCTCGAAAGTTAGGTGAATTGTAGAAACGTCGATAGAGACCTTTCCAATCGCCTTTTAACGGCGATGTTAAATGTGGTCCGGAAAGTTCTAAAGTGGCGAGAAAATCATCTAGTTTAAATGCATTAGCATTTGGAGCAGACTTAAAGGGACTAATATCTTTTTGCAGCGGCATTAAGGAGGCCATGTAACGCTCAAGTGGTATCATAAAACTTTGTGAGAGTTCCAAAAGGTTACGTCTTAGTAGAGCGGTTTGTACATGTTCTGGGCGTTTAGTTTTTAGGCCTAGCATAACTTTTTTGATGAGAGTTTTGTCTTTCTTTAAAAAAGGTTTATATTTGGTATATAAACCTGGCGATACACCTTCGTTGCTGGTACAGTTTGTGAGACTTGGTGATAATAAGGAATTGGATTGAATTGAATTATTCATCTTAAGAGGTCCTGTGTTGGTAAGCGAAGTTATAGAATTAACATTCTTTAAATTTTTCAAAGTTAATTGCTGCTGTTTGTGAATATTAAGCTGAAAATTATTTTTTTTAATATTTAAAGTTATTATTATTAAAGTACTATTAAAAATGTACCTGATTGTCTACCAATCGAAGCATGTGTGGCCAATCTTTCAAAAGTTTAACAAAAAACGGATTAGTTACACCCAGTATTAAGGGAGGCGGTATTTTGCCATATTCTCTTGTAAATTCTTTAAATTCGCTATCGTGAATTGTAAAATATGGCCTAGCTTCGGCGCAATATTCTAAGGGAGCAATTAGAGCCACTAAAGCTTGAACCATATGTGAACAATCTGCTGGCGAAGTACCCACCACCACAATAGGTTCCGCAGTTAGAACTAGTTCCCACAATGTATACAAATGATCAATAATAAAGCTGAAGCTATGAAATAATTCCACTTCATTGACCGAAGCTATTATTTTAACCGAAAGTGGTTCATACATAAACTTCTTTTCAGGACATATATTTTCTGGACTATCATTCTGCGATGCTGTTTTACGGCTACTTGCCCTTGGTAGTAAAATTTGGTAACACTGTTCGAAAAAAGGTAAATTAATTGTGACTCCCACCTGCAATTGAGGCCATTTGGTATTGATTTGTCGACATGCTTCCTTTAAAACTTCTTCACCTTCTTTGAAATATTTTTGAGCCAACAGACTCAACATTTCATAATAAAGATTAAAGAATGGCAAACGAGTAATAATAATGAAACTCTTTTGGAAATAGCCGCGAGGAAGGTTCGGATCTTTTTTTTGACGAAAATATACAAAACCAAAATAGTGAGATTCATCAGCTTTTAGCACTGGCGGACAGTTGTTATTATAGCAACGAAACTGATTAGTGCCGACAGCTCTGCTCTTATCCGGCGACATTCTAAGACGCATATGAAATTTAGTATCACCCATACAACCAGAGTTTGAATCAGGAAATGCCATATAGCAGATATTAGTAACTTCTTGTTCTGTGGGTAAAAAATCTGCGGGATAAACAAATTCCAAGGCCTGACCTAAATTCAAGTCAAAGGTAACTATACACATGCATTTTATCCATTGCGACAATCGAGACCAATTTTGAACTCCATTGCTATCTAACGAAGCTTCCATTTTATCCAAATTCTGCAAAGAAGCTGAAGGACACTTGCCATCTATGCCACAACGTTTTGTGTGATTTCTGCTTACAATTTCTTTCCTTGGATCAATATTGTCATCTTTTTGGTTATACATATTATTCGTACGTTATCAAACAATTTTTAATTTTAATTTATTTTGATGAAAAATAAACTTTCACTTCTTATTTATAAATGCAAATTAAGGAAAATGTATTTTTGCATTTCATAAAACAAACAAAAAATGTACAACAAAACCAAGGCGAATTCATACCAGGTGTGAGAAGCAGAGCAACAACTACCACAAAACAACAACTTTGACATTAGATTAGCAGATATATAACAATCACACGCTGTCTTGACGAGCCATTGATTTGTTCAACCATTGAACAAATTCATGTGCGCACATCAAAACCTCTCGTGAAGACAATCGTTGTCGATGTCATGTTTTTGTTCAAACAGCATTATTCGAACATTTGTTCGCACAACGATGTCTGCCATCAAATGTTGTTTTTAGTAGGAAAGTTTGACTTTTAAAGAACGCCATCTGTTGATCCAGCGTGCAAATCCTATTTGCAGTGCTCTAAGTATTCAAACAACATTGACGACAAACAGAAAATTATGTTTAGTCGGAACATGCACGTCGTATGTTTTCTCCACACAGAAAAAAGTAAACAAATTATTGTTCCTTATTCTGCCTACGCTTTGTTCATGTGCAAACAAATCCATGGCTCGTCAAGACGTAGTGTAATGATCAAGGTATTTTTATTTTACTGAGTAGTGTCGTCCTCCCAGCTGATTTCGTAGTTCGACATGTCAAAAGTTGTATGTGTTTATAAATTTTATAGTGCAGAAGTGAGAAAGCAATAAAACACTCACACGCCTTCTCAATTTTCTGCTATGTTTTTTAACATTTCGAACTACAAAGCAACAACAAAATGCCATGTTGTTCTTGTATTGTTGTATTTGTTGTAGGGACGCGAAGATAAATATACATACCTTGATCATGATATAAAAAAGAAGGTAGTCCTATCAAATTTTTGTTTACAAAAATAAGGCTTTTTTTTTTTGAGTTCTGGTAACAAAATTTGAAAGATGGCAGAGGTACGTAACCAAAGCGCCAGGGTATCCCACAGTTATATGTGTTAGTCTTCTTCTTCAGGATCCAAAGTGACGACCTATACCTTCATATAGGAGGTGATAAATCCTGAATGTAGTGTGATGACGAGTTATGTTCTAACTAAATCTTCATATTTTTTGTTTATATGTATGTATGTTCTTCTTTTATTCTATATACATATATTATTTCTTGAATTCTGTAGTTTATTTATTTTTTTTTTTTTTAGATGGGCATTGAAAAATGCCTACTTCAATTAAGGTCTTAAGCAAAGACGTGGGTAAGTGTGTTCACAATAAATCAGTAAGTCGGGCTTCATTAATGAAACTTGAGAGTTTAGCAAAGATATCAATGTTGTGCGTGTTAAGCAGAGAAAATAAATTGTCAAAATCCCTGAAAACAGAGTGTTTTTGACGAATAGTCTTATATTCAAGACAATGAAAAATGATATGTTCAGAGTCAGCAGTCTTGTTGCACGAAGGACATATATTTGTGTCCCTCCTGCCAATCATGTATAAATACACACAATCATATGTGTGACCTGTAAGAAGACGATTGATTATTTTAATATTTACCACATCTAAACGTGTGTGTAGAAACCAGGGATCGATAGGTATTTCTCGAAATAGTGAAAAAAAGAAAGCGCCTTTAGAACGTGACCTTTCAATAAATTGTTCATTCCATTGACATTTAAGAATTTTTTTAAATTCCCTAACCGCTTCAGTGTGTGTTAGCAATACTTCTTCGACATTACCGATGTCTGTTGCCCGTTTAGCCATTTGATCTACTTTCTCATTAAAAGATATTCCAACATGCGCCGGCACCCAGGTGATATGAATGTCACTGATCAACGATGTGTCAGCTAACAAGTGTATTTCATGTACCAAGTAATTTAGTGAGTTTCTCTCCTGAAGAACGAGACATGATTTGTAACTATCAGTATATATAACCAAGCGATTAATATTATTTTCAATGGCAATATTAATAGCTTTTTTGATGGCAAGTAGTTCGCCCGTAAGTGAGGAAAATCTATACGGGTACTTAAATAGGTAGAACCGATCATTTGTTATGTGAAAAACAGCACATCCTGTTGTGGATGACGAAATGGACGCATCAGTGGCCAAGGGTATGTACCCATTTTCAATATAATTGTCGATTTCTGAATAATAATGAGCCCTAATGAATTCAACAGGGGTTCCATTGGACTTACTAACAGGGAATTTTTTGAAAATTTTGATTTTTTTGGAGATACCATGTACTCTGACAGGAGAAATTTTATCGAAAACGTGGTGAAATTTATGGTAAACAAACGAGTAGCTGTTCGCCAGTGTTGACGAAGAAAGACTAATTTCTTGCAGAAATTTGGGGTTGAAAAGGGCAATCTTGAGAATTTCCTTGGCCGCTAGAAGGATGGCTCGCAGATCAGGTGGAAGTTCATTAGCTAATGCATATATAACGTGAACAGGTGTGGAAGGCAACGCCGTATATTGGTATTTTGCAATGTTTTGATTTCTTTTTCCACATATTGAGGGGGATGTGCCGTAACAGCTCTCACATACTCTAATTTACTTCTTATAAAACTTCTATAAAATTTTAGTGCAACATTTGGTTTAAGTCCAGTTCTAATTGTTGTCAGTTTCTTTAGGAGATTGACAGCAGGAGTTGTTTCTCTTATAACACGTTGGTAGTGCTCACCAACGGAAAGTGTATTTTTTATTGTCATGCTTAAGAATTTAAAGGATCTAGTCATTTCAATGGGGTGGCCATCTACCGAGATGTTAATCTTTTTGGATGGAGCTGTTCCAAAGTATAAAGTTCGGGTTTTGTTGACATTGAAGGATAGATTTAGATTGTAAGAAATAGATTTGAAGGAATTTAACTTAGATTGTAAATTATCAACAGCAGCATCAAAAAGATTGTGATAGCACATTAAAATGAAATCATCTGCATATTGAAACAAGAACGTGTTGGAGTCCTCAACATTATGAAGAGAAGCTGTATATAAATTAAACAGAGTGGGACTTAGGCAACTGCCTTGAGGAATACCATTGAAAACCCGGACAGAGTTACTTCCAAGACATAGCTCTCGATCAGATAAAAACATGTAATCCAGTCAATAATATCATGAGAAAAATTCATGAGGTTGATTAATTTGACAAAGACTGAAATGAGGGCAATGGGTCTAAAATTCTTGAAATCATCGAGAGGTTTGTCCCTCTTCGGGATGGGGACTATTTTAATTTTCCTCCATAATAGGTGCATGTTGCAAGAGATATAATGATTATTTAGAACTTCCAAGAGAGATTCCTTTGACTCCGTGGACAATGATTGAATCATACGGTAAGTTACCCGATCACTTCCACCTGCCGATGGAGCACGTTTGGCTTTTAGAATCCTCATAAACTGACCAAGGGAGAAAGGTACCGGTGGGTTAGATGAGAGTTTAACAAAGTTGACGGGGACATTATTTGGCACCTGATCGCTAAGATGCTGCAGGAAGGGTAGATTATTTTCATCGTTCCAAACTGATGGTGGGTTTCGACCTCTTACATTTCTTACAAAACGCCAAGCATCCTTGGTGTTAGAACATTCACTGAGTAGAGAAATACGAGCCTTATAATTTTGACAGCAATAGCGCTTTCGAAGTTTTCTGGTGAGGGATATTGTCTTGCTTTTTGCGAGCCGCTGTATATTTGCGAAAGGACACTGTGAGTTGCTCATTCCACCATGCTTTAGCTGTTCGTTTTGATGTCGTAATGGAATATGAAGCCTTAGCAATTTCTCTATTAAATAACTCAGATATATCCTTTGGATCACTTGGCAAAGATATTTTCGCCAAGTTTCGCTTGAGCTGTTTGTCCGAAATGAACTTAAGCGGCTTTGATATGTGCGTGTTGGTTTCCATAAGCACTGGGAGGTGATGAGACCCACCAATAAAAATGGGTACTGTTTTCCAGGTAATGTTAATGGTGGAGTTAGTAAAACTCAAGTCAAGGACAGTTCCATTTTCCGTTCTAAAATTAGGCAAAAAGTTGGAGTGCCATCATTTAAGCATAGAAAATTGGACGGATTGATTATATTAAAAAGAGTGTTACCCTTGGGAAGATCAATACGGTCCCCCCAAATGGTGTGACGGGCATTAATATCACTGGCAAGAATAACATTTTCCATATTTTCAACAAACACTAAAAGACGAGACAATTCATTACGATACGTGATGATATTGACGTCAGGTTTAAAGTAAACAGAAACAAATGTAAAGTTGGGATTTAGGTTTAGAGTCCTTACAATAATTATTTCTTCACTAGTACTGTAGGAGATTCTTTTAGCACGTATATTATTTTTAATGCAGATGGCAACACCACCGTGTCGCCCATCACGCATTTTATGAAATAGTTTATAATTCAACAGTTTATAGTTAGAGTCCTTATCGTCAATTCTAAAAATTTCAGACAAGAGACAGACGTCGATGTTTTGTTGATTTAGATAAAATTCAAGATAAGATTTATTGGAGTAGAAACTTTGGATGTTGTACTGTAAGATCTTCATGATGAAAACTGGTGTTCTACCGCTTAACTAGAACACAACTAGAAATCTTTAGTTTTGGTGAAAGAGGTAAGAAGTTGTGCATTAAAGCTTTCAAGGATACGGAGGGCTGAAGAATTGCCTTCCTTAAGAAAGTAGTCACGAATAAAAGAAGTAAATTGTGTCAGCACTCTTTGAAATTCTGGCACTTTTTCATTTCCTCTGTTAATAACAGCAGTACTTGGGTCCGTATTAATTGGTTGGGGTACAAAAAAATTAGGTTTAAGTTTAGGTAGTGGAGGTTTGCGCAATATAACTCTACTAAATTTGCGGGTCGTGAGGATTTTGTTGACTTCAGCATCCCTATTTTTAATAGGAGCTGAGGTATTCTGATTAAGATCTGGGAAGTTTCCCTCATAGTCATTGAAAATGTCAAAAGTATTAGTCGCATACGATTGTAATACTTCTTTTCTAGAAATCTTTTTTAAAGTCATGATTTTGAGGACTTCATCCTCCTGCTTCCACTTTGGACATTCTTTTTTGTTAGCACTGTTGTGTTTGAGGTCACCACAAAGAATACATTTGGGGGCACAAGTATCAGCACCAGAGCAGTTTATATTTGCACAGTTAAGGCACCTTTTTTTTGATCTGCAACCTTTTTTGGTGTGGCCTAGGCGTCCGCAGTTGGAGCATTGTCTAACCGGAGGGTAATATAAATTGACTTTGACTTGGCAGTACTCCAGGATGATACATTCTGGAATGTCAGAGGAGAAAAAGCCAATTTTGACAGAGTAAGTGGGTTTTTTAACACCTGAAATGAGATCCTTGCTAATAAATCTTTTGGCAGATATAACAGGAATGCTAGATTTAATATTTTCAAGTATGAACTCGTCGTCAAGTTCCAAAGGATTTCCTCGTATAACTCCATAGGAGTAAACAAAGGAATCTGGTATAAAAGGTCTAAGACCAATATTGTCAAGCTTCATTGAAGCGAAAAAGTTAGCATTAGATGCTGAGTCAAATTTGATTCTAAATAAGGTTTTCCTTTATAAATTGGATTCCGTTATCGTTTAGGTGTTTTATTTTGCGATATAAAAACAAGGCATTTTTTATTTTGTCTTTTTCAGGATCTACTCCTGAAGAGTCCACTAGCACTAGGTAATCTCCTGGATGTTCAGGAGGATATGAAATGCTCTTACGCTGTATGTTCTCAGAGGTATTGCTAACAACACTTTGATTTGGTTTTATAGTATTAGAGTTTGCACTGCAATTGATATTATCATCAAGCATAGCAACAAAATGGCGGTCATTAGATTTTTCACTTTTAACTTCAATACACTTACCAGATACAACCGGTTCACCTGTTAGACTTCTTTTGCCAAGATTGGAGCCAGAAGCAATTTTTCCAGAGAAAAATTCTTCGAACTCACTCTCATTGGCACTCAAAATCGTAGGGGACGGGTTATCGTCCCCCATTATTAAAATTTTTTTGGCCGACACTTCAGTAGAAATGTGACCCTGCAACTCTTAAAAAATAGAAACAATTTCTACTTAACACACACGAAATTGATTATAAGTAAAAATTAAAACTTTCACAAAGCAAAGCACACTTTTGTGAATATTATTAAAATATTATTAAAACAAAAAGGAAAAAAGTTAAACTGTAAGTAGCTAAAACACTGCAAACCAAAATGGTTCCAATTTATTAATATGGCCGCACAGTAACTGAAATTCAGCTATCAACACAAAAATTAAACACAAACGCACGCTTTGAAAGACAGAATGGAAGTAAAAATAAGGATTTTTGAAGATTAATTTTTTTTGTCAAAAGTACATGAGCGTTGCCACACAATTTAAAAGGGTACACAACTCCCACAAAGTTTTTAAAAAAAGAAGTGTAACTCTTTACACAAATCAGACCAGATAAGACACGAAAATTGGAGTGTTGCCAGATCACAGCTTTTGTTGGAAAGGGATAGCAAGAGTTAATGCTTTTCTTATATTACTATCTCTTTCTGGTTATAGCTGCAATTTGACATTTTATTCGGGTATGTTCTGTAATCCGAAACCGAGTGAAATTGAAATCGAATAGTTGCGCCTATTATTTTAAAACATTAGCAATCAAGGACGTTATGTGAATGGTCTTTAATCAAATGTATAAAAAATAATATCAAAATGTTGAAACATTTAAAAGTTATGACAGTTTAAAATTTCATTCGGATTCAATTTCACCCGGTTTCGGATCACAGAACATACCTGATTGTTTACAAAATAATTTGTGAAATTGTTGGAAAATTTTAATTTGTGTGAAAAATTAATTGTTTTATGTTTTAAAATAATTTGTGCCTAAAATAATATTTGAAGAAAAACCATCCGCAGTCGGCCAAATAAAAATAAATAAAAGTAAGCAATCAAAAGAAAACAAAATAAAACTACAGGAAAAAATGTAAGTATAACCAAGGTTTTCTATTGAAATAAATTTGTTTATAATTAAATTATTTTACTATTTCAGAAGTCGCCGATACATAATGGGCTGCCCAAAAGGGGAAAAACTTCATCAGTTTCCGAAAAATCCGACCAGTAAGTATTTACATGGTTAAATTTTATATGCAAATTATGCCTCTGAATATTTCATATGAAATTGTGATTGTGTACTACACTTTTGAACAAATTGTGTGAATATGGGTATCAATATAAAGCTTTTGGAAATATCTATCAGGTGGTGCTAAAACTTAAAAAAAAAATTAACCCAATAAGAATCGGTGACATTTTTTTATGGAATTTTATGCATAGTACGTAGGACAATTTTAGTAAGCGAAGCCGGTGGTGGTCATACCACAGAGGAGAAGATCCTTGTGTCCGGCCGAAGGCCGGCAATGCAGGAAATCTTTAGTAAGCGAAGCCGGTGTTGGTCATACCATAGAGGAGAAAATCCTTACGCCCGGCCGAAGGCCAGCTATGCAGGAAACCTTGAGTAAGCGAAGCCGGTGTTGGTCATACCATAGAAGAGAAAATCCTTGCGCCCGGCCGAAGGCCGGCTATGCAAAAAACCTTTAGTAAGCGAAGCCGGTGTTGGTCTTACCTTAGAGGAGAAAATCCTTACGCCCGCCCGAAGGCCGGCTATGCAGGAAACCTTTAGTAAGCGAAGCCGGTGTTGGTCATACCATAGAAGAGAAAATCCTTGCGCCCGGCCGAAGGCCGGCTATGCAAAACACCTTTAGTAGGCGAAGACGGTGTTGGTCTTACCATAGAGGAGGAAATTCTTGCGCCCGGCCGAAGACTGGCTATGCAGGAAACCTTTAGTAAGCGAAGCCGGTGTTGGTCATACCATAGAGGAGAAAATCCTTGCGCCCGGTCGAAGGCCGGCTATGCAAAAAACCTTTAGTAAGCGAAGCCGGTGTAGGTGTTCGATTTGAGGATTTTATTTGTTGTTATATTTAACCGACTTCAAAAAAGAAGGAGGTTATCTATTCGTCTGAATGTTGCTTTTTTTTACGTATGTAACCACAGAACTCAGCCATTTCTAAACCGATTTTAAAATTTTTCTTTCTTTGAAAGGTTGTTCCCATTTTAAAAACAGTTCATTATATTAAAAATTAAAGGGTGTCCCCATACAACATACATATTTTTTACGTGTATTAAAGACCGTAAAGGGCACCAAATTAAAATTTTAAAAAATTGCGTGTCGCTATAGTTCCCAACAGCAGAAATTACTAAAAACATAAATTTAAAATTTAAAGGGTGACCCCATAGGTGACGTAATTTGACCTATTTGAGCCTATCTTTTGAACCGTTATAGCCACAACCTTGAAAATTTGACAGAATGTCGATTACTATGACCGTTATAATAAAATGTATAAATATTCAATTTTTAAAGGATGCTCCAATAGTTATATGGCCACACTTTTGAACAGTTTTACACAGACCGCTGAAATTTAAAAAGAACCTGTATTGCTAAGTCCGCTATAACAAAAAGTATAAAATTTGAATTTGGAAATAAAAGGGTATACCAATAGTTAATGTAATTCTATGTATGTGGCCAAACTTTTGAACTGTTATAGACAGACAGCTGAAATTTACAAGGAACCTATATTTCCAAGTCCACTATATCAAGTATTCAATTTGAATTTAGAAACTAAAGGGTGTCCCCATAAATTATGTAATTTGATCTATATGGCCCTATCTTTTGAACCGTTAAACACAAACACTTAAAAATTAGGCAGAATATCCACTACTTTCTCTGGTATGATAACAAGTATAAATATTTGGAATTATAATGTAAAGGGTGTCCCAATAGTTCATGTAATTTGATATATATGGTTAAACTTTTTAACCGTTATAGACAGATAGTTGAAATTTAAAAAGAATCTTTGTGGCCAAGTACTCTATAACAACAGGTCTTTAATTTAAGAATACGGCCATACAAGGGCTTACTGCAAGTTGCCTCCGGTTTGCGTTGTGTGTGAAGAGCTTCATTGTTCCGCCCAATGCGACAAACCAAAAGATGACTCCAAGGTTAAAAAATGTAGCAATTGCGGTGGAAATCACACTGCTAACTACAGAGGCTGTCCAGTTTTTTCTGAGGTAAGGAAGTCAACTCAGAAACTAAATACTCCTGCTAAGCAGCCACAATACCAAGCAAATACTCATTACCCTCAGTTAGCTCAACCCACAACCAAACATGTTTCATACGCGGATATATTAAAATCCAATCATGTTTTAGCACACAAAGCGACACCTACAAACAATTCTACCCCAAATATGCATCCAGAAGCTAAAGAACAAACTCCATCTAGTAACTACAATCGTCTCGAAGCAAGTATCGAGACATTAGTGCATTCGTTAAACAGTTTTATGAGCTCTATGAGCAGCATGATGCAAGAAATGGTTCGCATGCAATCTATGATGTTGCAGGCGGTACTTAACAAATCATGAACTGTTTAAAAATATGTTTCTGGAAACGGCTTACGCCAACACAAAAATGAACTCGAGTACTTCTTGAAGAACCAACAAATTGATGTCATGATGGTTTCAGAGACTCATTTAACAACAAATAGCTTTTTTAAAATCAATGGCTATATATTATATGACACTAAAGACCCCCGTGGCAGAGCATCTGGTGGTTCAGCAATACTAATAAGGGCTCGATTTAAACATCATTTACTGTGTGATTTTTGTGAGGACTACCTTTAAGCAACAAACATCTGAAGAATATCATCAAAACTTTGTTATTTCTTCGATTTATTCACCTCCTAGATTTCAAATATCAGAGAGTCAATATATCGACTTTTTCAAATCACTAGGTCCCTGTTTCATAGCATCAGGCGACTACAACGCTAAACATACGTTTTGGGGATCACGCCTAATAACTCCAAAAGGTCGTGTTTTGCTTGATACAATTTCAAAAATGTGTCTGAATGTGATATCAAGTGGACAACCCACCTATTGGCCTACTGATCGACAAAAAATACCTGATGTTATTGATTTTGGCGTGACTAAAGGTATTTCGAGAGAAATGATTAAGGTTGAAGCGTCACTCGAATTATCCTCAGATCATTCACCCACTATTGTCTATGGAATCAGCAAAATATCGTGTCGCCAACAACTTGCACAAGCATTAATTGGTTGAAATATAGAAAGTATCTCAGTACTCATTGTTCGGAAAATATACCGCTAAGAACCTTAAATCAGCTGCCCAACATGCGACAGAAACCAGACAACCAGCTAGATACAATCAAATTTATTTTGTAGATGTCGAGCGGCTCTTGGCTGAAAAAAGAAAAATTAGAAGAGAGTGGCAAGCACACAGATCTCCTCAACTCAAATCTAGACTTAAAGATTGCACGAAACGACTAAGACAGCTGATAGAATCTCGAAGAGTAGCATCTCTGAAAAATTACTTGGAAGACCTCGACGTAACTGCTCAATCTGATTATTCATTATGGCGTGCATGTAGGAACCTTAAAAGACTGGTCGTACGTAAGCCTCCCTTGCGAACTTCTTGTGGAGACTGGGCAAGGAATGATACCGAAAAAAGCAATTTGTTTGTTGGACATTTGAAGAAGGTTTTCACCCCAAATGTATGTACTGATATAGCTGAGTTACCATCAGTAGAGACTAGTGCCGTAGTACCCCTAAGATTTGAATTTAGCGATATTGAAAGGGCAATAGCAGATTTAAACACCAAAAAAGCCCCTGGCGTTGATAAAACAAGTAACAAGATGTTAGTTGAGTTGCCCCGTATAGGTCGCAGAATTATTCTGTTTGTTTTTAATGCCATCTTACGTCTTGAGTACTTTCCCACAGAGTGGAAGGTCTCTTTGATAACTATGATTTCTAAACCAGGAAAAGACCACACAAAAGTAGAATCATACAGACCTATAAGCCTTTTATCAAACGTGTCAAAGTTATTTGAGAGAATAATAGTAACTAAGCTGAATCCAATTCTTAGCGCGAAAGGATGCATTCCGAACCATCAATTCGGCTTCAGAAAACAACATAGTACGATCCAACAAACACACAGATTAGTAAATGTAATTAAAACGACCATTGAAGAAAAAAAAATACTGTTCTGCGCTCTTTATCGACGTTTCTCAAGCATTCGATAAGGTTTGGCACGAAGGCCTAATATTTAAGCTATAGCTGAACTTGTCCGAAAACTTCTATAAGCTCTTAAAAGATTATTTAACGAATCGCAAGTTTTTATTGAAAGAAGGTGACTTTTTAAGCTCGCCACAGCTCAACTAGAAGCCGGAGTTCCCCAAGGTAGTATTTTGGGACCAATTTTATATTTAGTGTACACATCGGATATGTCAATTAGCACCCTAGTCCACACATCAACTTTTGCAGATGACACAGCTTTTTTAAGTATTCATGAAAGTGCCCAAGAACCATCACAACTTTTACAAGACCACATACTCAATTTGGAAAAATGGAGAATAAAAGTGAATTAACAAAAATGCACTCACATAACTTTCACTCTGCGCAGGGACTCATGCCCTCCTATTCGCGTAAATAAACAAATGATACCACAGCTTTCAGACGTTAAATACCTGGGTATACATCTTGACCGTCGCCTTACTTGGAAAAGCCACATTGACTACAAGTTAACACAAATGAAACTAAAAGCAGTACAACTAAATTGGCTTATTGGCAGAAACTCCACCCTGAGCTTAGATTGTAAACTTCTACTGTACAAGTCGGTCCTCAAACCAATTTGGTGTTATGGGATTCAGTTATGGGGCACTGCCTCAGCTAGCAATGTAGAAAAATTCAAAGGCGCCAAAATAAGATTTTACGTATTATAACATCTGCTCCCTGGTATATAAAAAATTCGAACATCTACAAAGACCTAAACATGCCATCAGTTAAAGCAGAAATAGCGAAACATGCAGTCACATATCTAAAGAGGCTTGAATCTCATCCAAACCCTTTGGCGCGTAACATGCTGAATGAACCTGGTTACATTCGACTAAAAAGAAGAGATACTGCTTTTCTTGGCCGTACATTGGAGGGATGACACGCAAATGATTTCAAAATCCGTGAAACAAACATTATTTTTGTCTAGCACTGGCTGGACTTAAAAAGAATATACTCGTATTATTTTAGACTTAAGATACGAGTAATTATTGTTAGTTCAAAAATATTGAAGATACAATAAATAAATTATGAACAAAAAAAATGAAAATTGTAAATTAAAGGGTGTCCGAATAGGTGATGTTATTTGATCTATGTGACCCTATCTTTGAAATCAGACAGAGGCTTGAAAGACGGATGCTGGTGAAAATAGCTTAAATTTTGAACAGTAATAGGTATATGCTTGACATTCACATAGTCTTTACTTTTTTCCGCTAACTTTGGCGCATCTATTATTTGGTTTAAATCTAATTCTTTAAGATTTCTTCTTACATTTTTAGTTTATAACTGGGGCCCTTCTATCTGTTTTGAAGTCGGTTTTTTTTTTTGCAAAAATTATTTTCTTTATTGATTCATTTAATTGCTTTTTATCACATTTTTTATACGTATTACTGTACTTTTTTTTTTATTTATTTAAATATATAAAAGTCTACATAATAATTTCATACAGACTTTAGTAACAAATTTAATAATTATTTGTAATAATAATTTTCAAAGACAAAAGAAAAATATTTAACAATTAAGGAAAATTATAATATTGCGTTTTATAACGTTTAAGCTTAAAGAGTAATTAATAAATTGATACAGTTCATTAATTCATCAATTGGCACATATTCTTCTCAGTGGATCAGCATAAGCATAGTTTATACGAAAACATTTAATTGCCAGAGGTTGAAAGTAACGTGTCGGCCGATGTGGAACATTAAATGATATACTTCTTAGTATGAATTCAGAGTGTATATCGCTATTAAGAATACTTAACAAAAACGTAACGTTTAGCATAGTCCTTCGGCTTTTAAGAGAAGGCAACTTAATTAGCGATAATCTTTGATGATAAGGAGGCAAATTTAACGTTGGATTCCATCTTAAGCTTCGTAGGCTAAATAGCAAAAACTGTTTTTGAATAGACTCAATATGATCACTATGAACATTATACAACGGATCCCAAACAACTGAGCCATATTCAAGAATAGGTCTAACTAAGGATGTGTATAAAAGCTTAGCTACATATGGATCGATAAATTCCTTTGCCCATCTTTTAACAAAAGCAAGAACGCCTCTCGCCTTATTGACCATCATATTAATGTGTGGAATAAAACTAAGCTTAACGTCAAGCATTATACCCAAATCCAGGATGGAACAAACTAATTCCAAAGGTTGTTTGCCCAACAAAAAGTTGACACTGACGAAGTTGCCCCTGTTAAATCTCATGTGCTTGCATTTGTTAGAGTTTAGTTTCATTAGGTTTACATTGCACCAAGTATAAAAGTTATCAATATCATGTTGTAGGTAAAAATGATCCGAAAAATCTATAAAAATCATCACCAATTTTACTGCAACCAGTACAACACCAGTGTAAATCTTTATGTTTTGTCAGGGATTCAGCAACTAGGACAGGAAGGCCGCTACATTTAAAATGGCACAAACCATGACATAACCAACAATTAACATATCTTTCGTCATTCGACACAACAGCACAGTTTTTATTCAAACAATTTATTTATTTCCAGCAAAATTTGAAATTAATGGATGAAATATTAATGGTTTACAAATTTATTAAGCAATGGATTTCAAACTGTTAAAAATGTGTATACCAAAAACAGATGATCAAAAAGTAGATGATTGTATGAAACTGAAAGTTTGTTTAGTTATTGTTGTTGTGATGTTTCTTTTTATGCTTTGTTCTCTTGTTCTAAAAACCAAAGTATTTTGTTTTTGTAATTTATTAATTTATTTAATAAACAGAAATTGTCTTCTTAGAGTCGAAGAAAAAATAGCAATTCTCACTAAAATATTTTAGCAAACTATAAATCGAATTATTAAATGCTTCACAGTTAATTTAAAGTTTTGAAATCGGAGAAAATATAATAAAAACAATGGAGCACAATCACATACGACTATTCTATTTAAAGTGTTACCGTATTTCCGTATATACTTAATAGTGTAAAAATTTAAAAAATAAAAAAATGCGTTGGCTCTTCATGGATTAATTTTTTTAAAAAAAGTTTAGCATCACCTGATATATATTTCCAAAAGCTTTAAAATGATACCTATATTGACATAATTTGTTCAAAAATGTAGTGTAAAATCATAGTTCCATATGAAAAGTTCAGAGGCCCATAACTCGGAAAATAAGGGCGACCGCCAAATTTTTTATTTTACATTTTTTTTATTATTTTTTAATTCTCTATCACCCTGTATAATTTGTTTCTATTGGTCAAGCTTCACTAAACTAGATTTGTTCCCGGAAATGTTCCCAACTAAAAACATACAAAGGGAATATAGTGCGTTTTTTAAAAGTGTAGCAAAAAACACAAATAAAGTGGTATAACGTGACGGAAAAGTTTTAAATAGTGAAATGCATTTTGGAATAATAAAAAAAGCAAAAGATGTGCCAATCAATTTTAATAAAAGAAGTGGAACAAAAGAAAATTCATGCTTCAAGGATATGTATGCCAAAATAAAATGCAGAAAATGCCTTCAACCAGAATGGAACATGAAGTTGTGAAAAAACAATGTGCTGTAGTATTGGAATGTATTTGTGCAATTGTGGTCATCTGAATGCAGATGAGGATAATGTTTAACATATTCGGTACCTCGATTTCTTTTATTTTTTATAATGTGTTGTTATTTACATTGGTTAGATTTTATAAAAAAAAAATGTTTTGGTTAAAGTTGGTACTGAGTTTTGTAGATTAAAGTAGCGATATAATAAATATTTATTTTATTAATATATAACAATTGCGTTTTTTTGTATATACTTATGTATGTATTAAAAATTATAGCGGTATTCAGTGTTTGTTGAAAATGGTTTTGCGAAATTGCAAATGCATTATATCATAGAATATTTTTAATTTTTAAGAAAGTTAAGTAGTTAGTTGTTGGATTTCACCAAATAGCTATGATATTATGCACTTGCACTTTTCCAAGACCATTGAATTAAACTCTGAACTCCACTTATGTATTATGCAAACAGTTAATTTAAAACGTTTTTTATACTTTTGTAACATACTATAAATTCACTTACAAAGTATTTTTTTAATTTTAGACGTACTGAGTGGCTTAAAATATTAGACGTAAAGTCATCAGTAAAAAATATATTTGCATGCAGTCGGCATTTTCCGCAACAATACACTTTTGGTGGCAGAACATCAAAATTTGCAGTTCCAATAAAACGACAAAATGAAAGTGCTGAACTAAATGCAAATCACGTGAATTTTGTTAAACCTTCGGGCTCAAGTTCGATGAAATCAGCTCAAGTTCCAATAGCAAAAAGTTCGCAAGAATTAATTTTTAATGTAAGTATATAATGTTACTCAGTCAGAAGAAGATGCTTCAATAGGTGATGGCTTAGTCGAGATAGATAGTGTTAGTTAGACCAGATAAGGTCAAACAAAAAATCAACTATTGGAATCCAATAGTTCAAAATTCAAATTAAACCCAACTCTTCCAGTTTTCATTATAATACTAAAATCATTTAAAAATAAATACGGATTTTAATTCTTTAAACTTTTGATTAAAATTTAAAATACAATTGTTTGTTTGTTTGTTTTTAACATAAAACCGTTAGTTCTTACACAGTTTCGAAATACTTGTTAAACAACAAATAATTACAAATAGCAAAACTAAATACAAAAAATATATATTTGTTTTTAATCATCTTTAACACATTGTAAAATTTTACAAATTATATATATATGAGTATATACTCTCATTGATATTGTTTTATTCAAATGAAAATATTATGTAATCAATTGTTAGTTTTGTTTTTAAATTTTTTATAATAATTGAGCATTTAAGAGTTAAATCTAAATAATGAAAACATTAAGGCCCATTATTATAACTTGCCTTTAGCTAAAGTTAGGATTTTGTTGGAGCGATAAATAGTTTTTCGTTCTTAAAAGTAAGCTAAAAACCACTTTTAACTATCACGTACTGTAAGGACAAGTTATAGCAATGAGCATTATTCCTATTATTATAACGAAAAACTACTAATCGCTCCAACAAAATCCTAACTTTAGTTAAAGGCAAGTTATAATAATGGGCCTAAATATATTATATTTAGTTTGTATGTTTTAACGATACTTGATATTTAAATAAGAACAAAAAGTTTATTTATTTATTTATTTATTTATTATCGAACTACCTTACAATTAAAATTATAAGACAATATAAAATAACAAAGAGCTTTAGCAACATCGGCCGTTAGCTATGTATTTTATAAATACAAAACAAACAAAAAGCAATAAAAAAACTTAAATTAAAAAATGTAACAAATCAATTAAAAAAAATAGTACAAGAAAAATATTAAAACAAAGATTTCAATTTAATACTATACTTTGTAGGTACATATGTATAAAGAACTTATAAATATTTTGAGTCAGGCAAAAATATATAAATTTATGTATCTATAAGAATGACTTTATATAAAACGTAATATAAAAACTTTAACAAATAAATATTCAAACCGAAAATAAATTCTTTTATTTAAATTTAAATAAAGTAAAAATGTTTTTTTTACTTGAAGATATTTAATAATTATGATTAAGATTTTAACTTGGGCTTCATAGGTGTAGTATTTTCAAGTGGTGCAACATGACAACCCATTGGAGCGATTGAAACGTCAACCGATCCATTTGCCATTTATTGCTTGCAATTCGTTTTCGTTTCTGGCTTTTTCACAAAACAACGTATCATATTCATTTCATAGCTTGCGTACAATGCGATAATACTAGCGGCCCAATTTACCTTCAATGAAAATGCAATTTATTAGAGGTACCTATGTATTTATATCACAGGGTATTGAAATTGTTTTGCTTACCTTAATTTTTATCGAGAAATACGCATTTATATCATAAGGCAATCGCGGCTGATTAATAAGAGCAATGAATACTCGATAAAAGCATGTGGATCATTGCTTGGCTCACGTATATATTAAAACTTTCCACCGAATCCATTAACTGAAACGAGCAATTGTTAAATCGATACGAATGCATCCAAATTCACTAGATAAATATATTTATTTATATATTTGTAAAATATATACATATGTATATATTATCTATTAAGTTTACACCATAATATTCAAAAACATTTCTTTGCAACTTTGTATATGAAGCTAACGTGCACTTCGCCGGACAACCATTCATGTAATGCATATAAGCATCTACATATCGTCACCTAAAATGCAAAAGGCCGTAACTACTCAAAAATTCAAAATTTACTTTTTGATTGATTATGACGAACTTAACCGAAACACACCTACACAGCAAATTTTACATGTATACGTCCAAAAATAACGACTTTATTGGTGAAAAACAAAAGGCCGTAACTGCAACGTCAACTAAACCAAAAAGCCGTAACTGCACTTTTCCAAAAAAAAAAAAATCAAAACAAAGTTGGCTTTGATTATCTTTCAATGTGTGTTATGTTTGTTTTCTAAGTTTGAATCTAAAATGTGGATATTAAGTTTTAAGTAGTCTTTAATTTATAACGTTTATTCCTTCTCCTGTAAAAAACTAAAAAGTGTAGTTACGACCTTTTGCATTTTAGGTGACGATATATTGCACAATTCTTACGAAGTCCCATACATATTTAAAGTTGTTTATCATAAGACCTCTAATAATTTAGCCAGGACTTCTTCATTTCCAACAGCATTTGTGTTCAATTTGTTCCTGAATTCTGTTGAATTGAGACTTTTTTTTTTTTTTTTTTTATTTTTTTTTTAATAAAAGTCTTTATTTACAAGTTTAAAATATAAAAGGTACAGAGGTATGAGATTTTACTATAAGTACTACAACAATAAGAGTCTTATAATTAAATTTACAAAACTAATAACAATAAATATACATCCTTAAGGAAAATAGCTCAAAAAACCTTTTTGATCTCTATGGAAGTTATAAAGAAATTTGTTTGGATAATCACTAATACATTCATTCTTAACGAACGAATCTTAGTGATTACCTTGTAAATTCCTTATTGATTCAAAGTTTGACAGTCTGCATTTTTCATTAAATGTCAGTGTCAGTTCTCTAGTGAAATCGTTTATCATCTTGTGTCCAAAGTTACTGTGAATTAAATTTGTCGGATACCTACGAGGAAGATTATCAATTATTTTCAAATTCTTGTTTTGTATAATCTGAAGCTTTTTGGTATGAGTTTTCGCAGTTTTATGAAACCATACTTGACAGCTGTAACTCATAATTGGTCGAATGCACATTTTATATAACAATATTTGGTTTTTCATATTCAATTTAGATCTTCTGTTGAGTATGGGAAACAATGCCCGACCACACTTTATAGCTTTTTCACAAATTTGGTTGACATGTTGCTTAAATGTTAGTTTTTTATCCATTATAATGCCCAAATACTTGATTTCTGACTTTATAGGTATAACATTCCCACGGCACAACATAGATTGAGAAGGTATGCGTTTTGGCGACTTATTATATGGAAAAATATTGGCCTGTGTTTTATCATCATTGACCTTTATTTTCCATTTATTAAAATATTTTTGGCTTGAATTTAAGCTCTCTTGCATTTTCCTAACTAATGAATTAGATACCTTACCGCTGCAAATGAAAGCACTATCGTCTGCATAAAATGCTGCTTCCTGATTCCTGCGTAGAGTGATATCTGACGTATATAACGAATAAAGCGTAGGTGACAAGACCGAACCTTGCGGTAGACCTGCGAGTATATGTTTTTCATCTGATGAGATGCGCTCCACGAAAACTACAAATGAACGTTGGTCTAAAAAGCTTTGTATGATTTTTTGTAAATATAAAGGAAAACTAAAAGAGTTAAGTTTATACAATAGGCCATTATGCCATACTGTATCGAAAGCCTTTTCAATGTCAAGAAATATAATACCTGTACTTCTACGATTTCTTTTATTATTCTCAATAATATTAACCACTCGTTTGATTTGATGTACCGTAGAGTGCTCTCTTCGGAATCCAAACTGCTGCTGATGTATAATGTTATTCTGTTCTGAGAACTCTACGATTCTTTTGTGGATTATTTTTTCAAAGACTTTATCCAACAAGCTCAAAATGCTTATTGGCCTATAGCTGGAAGGCAATTTAGGATCTTTTCCAGTTTTGAAAATAGGTATAACTCTGGGCTTTTTAAATATCATGGGGAAATGACCATTTCTCAAGCAGTAATTAAATAGTTTGCTCAAAGTTTCAAAAAAGTAATCGGGCATATTTTTTAAAATAATGCTGTTAATTCCGTCTAAACCTGGGGCTTTGTTATTTTTTAAACAAAAAACAAATGTCTTTACCTCTACTGCATCTGTGAATACAAAATTGTCACTGTCAGCGAGATTTACATTGTTAAGTTCCTGCACATAATTTAGAACCACATTATCTAAAGGTGATGAATTGTTGTTGGTGATATTATTGTTGCATCTAAAAACTTCCGCAATGGCATTTGCTTTTGCTTCACCGGTACTTAAAAATTCCCCATTTATATTTAGATCGGGGATTGCAGAATTTCTACCTTTTAAAGCTTTTGTTAGTTTCCAAAACTTTTTAGAGCCGGAAGGCAGTTTGGAAATGAATTTAGCCCACGCTTCATTTCTATCCCTTTTCAAATGAAAATCAATTAATTGATTCAACTGTTTTAAAATGCTGATTAGTTGAGTTCTGTAACTAGGATCTCTACATCTTTTAAGTTTACGGTTATACTTATTCCTCTGAGTAATCAGCATTTTAGACGTATTTGAAATTTCCCTCTGCCAAGGATTTTTCTGGCCAATTGGAATCTTGGAAAAGGCTTCTTTAACTATACTAACTAATTTATTTAATGACGAATCTAGGTTTATATTGTTAAGCTCTATTTGTCCGATATTATGATTCTTAATTTCATTCTCGACCCAGTATTTAATTGCTGGCCAATCAGCCTGATTATACAACGGAACTGTAACAAAGTGATTTTGTGGTGTTCCAAAAATGTAACAAGATATTGGGGTGTGATCAGACTGTAAAATATTTGGATGTGACTGTAACTGCGAAAATGAAATGTTAGAGTTAGTAAGTAAAATATCAACCGTGGATGGTTGGACTGGAATTATATTTTGGCCGAATCTAGTATGTGTATCCGGATGATATACATAATAACTTGAACTTAAGTGATGTCTGTACAGTTCTTTGCCAGCTGAATTGTTTGAAATACAATTCCAACTCACATGTTGTGCATTCAAATCACCAAAAATAAAATAGTCACTAAAGAATTGGTAAGAAGTTCTAAGTCAGTTTTAAAATTAGAAGTGTAAACAGGATTATAAGCAGAGATAAAACTTACGGGACGTCCACTTATTTTAACTTCCACAGAGATATTTTCTATGGTTATTGTTTTAATCTTTGGTAACAACTTATGATCTATGTAATTTTTAACCGCTATAAGCACACCCCCACCATGTGTTTGACGGTCTTCTCTGTATATTTTGTAGCCTCCAAATTTTAACCTATGATACGGCTTCAGGAACGTTTCGTTAAGAAGTAAAATATCAATATTTTTCTCATGGAGAACTTTTTCGAGCTGTGCAGCTGCTGACTCAGTTGTTATGCCTTGAGCATTCCAGTGCATAACGTATACATTTTGACTACCCATGATTTTATATAGCATGCTTGAGCATCATGCCAAGCACTCTTAATTTGTCAAATTTATTTCGACATTTTTCTAGTGCATCCACAGCACTAAAGAAGATTTCTAACAGTCTCTCGTTAGATAAGTCATCATCGTTGTTGCTGTCGCGGGGTCTGTTTTTCGAAACCTCAGAGTACAAACTTTTCCTTTGGAAGGTGTGCTCTCGTGAATCAGTTGGTTGACTCTGACTTGACAGGTATGGGAACTCAGTCTCATCATACACATGATTAATTCTCGACTTGTTGAAATTAGGTCTAGACTTAGAAGTTAATCGTAGGCGCATTTCTAAATAATCTTTACGGCAAGGGCATTTAGGATCGTCGGACCTGTGATTCGAGTTTCTTAAGTTCTTTTGGCTACAGTTGTGGCATTTATAAACAACATTACTCCCTTGAGTGTTTTTGGCCAATACACACTCAGTCTGGTCGTGATTGCCAGCACAAACTGCGCAGACGATAACTCTATTGCAGTTTTTAGCTCCATGTCCGTACATAGAGTACTTCGTACATTGCGTAGGCCCTTTATTCCCTTTAAGAGGTCTTCTCCAGTAAACAGCAATATTGCAAAAGTACTTTATTTTCATAATATCATTTTTTGACACTTCTTGTTTGTTAAACTCAATCAAGTATATAGCGTCATCAGCTGTAGTCCTTTTGGTTACGATTTCTTTGACACTTACTGGGTTTATGTTGTGCATTTTAATCAATTCCTCCTTTAAAAGTTTTGCGTCTGTTCTTGGCAAACCAAATAACACTAACTTAAAGTGCTTTACGTCTTTAACTTCGTGTGTATAAAAACTGTACTTCAGTTCACTCAGCTTTTTTAACGTAGCTTCATACAGGACCATTGTATTGCATGTAACCTTAGTTCCAATTGTCATTCTCTTGAAGAAGTACTCCTCACCAAGTATTTCCCAAACTTTTGAGAAACTGTGACACGAGTCTACCACTATTGGTGGAACCCTTTCTTTGACGGCTCTTGCCTCTTCTTCTTCTTCATTTGCTAGCAAATGAAACCTGTTACTAGGGCCAGGATCAATCCTTATCGTCTTAAATTTGGGACTATTCCCAAAGTATTCTCGCTTCTGGCTAGCCATATTGGAAGCGATTTAAAGGAAAAATTAAATTTTAAAGAAAAATCACACACGAGCAAAAAATAACACGTTGTTTACAACTCAAGGCAATGTTGCCAGATGTGAATTGAGACTTATTGAACAAATACCACTAGGAAAATTTTGATTGTCAATTTTTGGAACAACCTTATGCACATGTTGTATTTTTTGCTTTTAATAGCACTTTGAAACCACCGCAATATATTTTTATAAATTTTAAGTTATTTACTTCACGGAAATTTTTGTACTTTTAACTTTTTTTTACAAAAATAAAATTTTTGCTACATTTTAATTTTAATTTTTTTGTTTACTTCATTGATAACATATGTTTGAAATGCCTATGTATAGCTGTTTCTGTTAACTCATTGCGATGAATATTATTGGTTATTTTTTTATTCACTCTATCGAAAGCTGTTAGTACGTATCATAATGTACTTTTTTTAACGTCACAAGTGACTCTTTAATAGCAAATTAAGTGAGTTAGTAATATTAATCACAAATCAGACCAGACAAGACACGAAAATTGGAGTGTTGCCAGATCACAGCTTTCGTTGGAAAGGGATAGCAAGAGTTAATGCTTTTCTTATATTACTATCTCTTTCTGGTTATAGCTGCAATTTGACATTTTATTATTTACAAAATAATTTGTGAAACTGGTGAAAAATTTTAATAAAATTTGATTTGTGTGTAAAATTAATTGTTATAAATAGCTCTAAAATAATTTGTGGCAAAAATAAAATTTAAACAACTTTCATAAAAGGAAACAAACAACAGGAATCCAACAGGAAAAATGTAAGTATAACAAAGGTTTTCTATTCAAATTAATTTGTTTTTAATTAAATTATTTTGCTATTTCAGTAGTCGCCGATGCATAAGGGGCTGTCCAAAAGGGGAGAAATTTCATCAGTTCCCGAAAAATCCAACCAACTAAACATATTACATTTGTTAAATTTAAAAGTGAATTATTGCTCGAATAATTTTGTGCATCAGAAGGAACTATGATCCTAAGTATGTACAAATTTCTGTTTAACAGTGTGTACTTCCAATTAATATTTAAAGACAATTGGAATTATTTATTTTGATTTATGTAATATGATATGTTACAAAAATATCGTCTTGCTGGATTAAAATATGTCTTATTTATTATTTAAGCAAGTTCTTACATTGGATAGATAATTACCCTGAGTTGGCAGGTCTGTTTTGTTAGTGGTGACTAAAATCTCAAGGTAAATAAATATGTTACAATTTTCCTTTTAGTATTTTAATATATGTATGTATGTAACAGTGACCTGCAACAAGTACGATCGAGCCGACTTATTAACTAACGTTGAATTTTAAGAACAACTCAAACAAGTATTATTCAATTTTATGCTTGTTCGCTTTTTATGCACAAACAGAAAACTCAGCAACAAGTGTAAATCATTTCCAACACCTGATTCGAACTACAATGTATGAAAACAAAAAGTCTTGTTTATTCACAGTTGGATTTTTGCATGACGGCTTTGTTGTGCATGATCTGATTGTAATTCAACGAAAAACACTCGAGCCACTTAAAAGTAAAAAGGCAGCTGGCAGAAAAATACGAAAACATAAAAAATGTGTATTTACTACATATTTAACATGTTAGCATTTTTTATTTCCTCGAAAAAAAAAAAAAACATTTGACAAAGCAATGATAAAATTTGTTATATGTTAGTACGAAGAAGAAACACTTTAAATATTAAAATAAACTTTTATAAATAAACGAAGTTTGAAAGTACAGTTTTGTCTGGCTTTAGAATTCCTGTCAAAATATTCCATACGACGCTACGACCTTTCCGGCTCCCTGACAAAATATAGTTGCCTCTGGCAATTTCTTCGGAAATACATTCTGGATACTGCTGCATTTCAAACTTTAAAGAAATTCACAGTTCATTTTAAAGATAACTAAATTTCACAAAAAACTTTTTATAACACTTCTCTCGGTGACGAGTGGAAAATTCTTTTACAACTGAATAAAACACTTGTTTTGCTAACAACACGTTGGCTTCTAAGCAAAATACACTTAACGACACGGTCAGAACATTCATGTTCGCACAAAACAACAAGTGAATAAAACTGAATGTTTGAAACGACTGGTTGCGTAAACAAGTGTTTTTTGCTTTTGAACAAAAACGATTAAATCATAAAAATCAATGTGCATGATTAAGTATAACCGAAAATTTAGCACTTGCAGCAGATCTCTGGTATGTAACTTGTTTTCTCTAATTTCAGTCATATTTAAAACTAACCAAATTACCTATTTATAACATTCCTTTCAAAAAAACTTGTGCTGGAAACGATGATATGTATCTTTTCATTGTAATCTTCTTCCTTAACTATCTACTTATACTAATAAATGGAAAAAGATGCTACAACTATCTCCAACAACTGCAAACTATTATGTATTACGTTCACCTTTTTCTACTGTTAACGTTACTTGAAATTAGAAACAAAACATTAATAAGACCAGAAAATAAAAATACATAAATTACTTTATTTAAAATGTTCACTTAAAATCCAAAAGTAAATATGAAAACTGAAAATAAATTTTCTATTTAAATTCAAAAATATGTGTTTTCTATATTACCGGTAAAAATTATTAAACTGTTAAATAAATACGGGAGTCCTTAAGTAAATTTAGTGCAGCATAATTTAAAATTAATGATTACGTGGTGGAGCAAGCTTTCGTGTTGACCGAATGTTGGTATGAATACAACGTGAACCAATCCCTTGGCATTTTCGCCTCTGCTTTTTTCACAAACGATACGAAGGCGCATTTGATTTCATATTTTGAGAATAGCGTGTAATGAGCCATTTAAGTTAAGTTAAGCTTTCGGTTTCTATTTCAGGACTTAGATCTCCCGCAAAAACATTATGTGAACTAGTTATCAGAACTAGTGGCACAATTTACCTAAAATAAAATGCAATTTTTTTCCGTATATATAACAGTATATTCAGATTGATTTGCTTACCTTATTTTCTTTATCGAGAAATAAACGTTTATTCATTGCTGTTAGGCGGTCGTGGTTGATTAATAAGATCAATAATAGTGATCATTGCTCATGTAAAATTTTACAACTTTTCAATGAACCCATTTTACTAAAAAAGCAACTAAATACGAAGATGCATCAAAATTCCCTACACACATTTTCAGTTGTAGTTATAAATTTTTGTAGCAGATTTTTGCATTTCTTACTAATATAGTACTTTGTTTGATTGTAGATGATTTAGTTCGTTTGCTGACAAACACTCTTATATACATATATTTATGAAATATAGTCGTATACTGTTTTAGGTTTTCGTTTCTTAGGTCCTCAATTCCACACGAATCCCTTAAAACGTTAGATTTGGTTTGAAATAATATTATAAAGTATCATATCATAGGGCATCGACGGAATAATCTTTTTTTTATCACCGCCATTATCATGTACAAGAACTTATGTTCTTATGTTCTGGTTGCTAACGTGCACTTCGCCGGAGAACCATTCATGTAATGTACATAAGCATCTATGTATATTGCACAACCCTTATGAAGTCACATACATGTATAAAATTGTTTACCTTAAGAAATCAAATAATTTAGACGGGACTCCTCCTCTTCCAACTGCATTTATGTCCAAATTTTCCTTGAATTCTCTTTAACATTGAGACTTTTTGAACAAATGCCACTTCAAAACTTCTATTGCCAATTTTTTTCAACTTTATGATCATGTCGTATTTTTGTAACTTTTAAATGCGCTTTGCAACAACCGTAATATATTTTAATAATTTTTAACGAAATTATTATTTTTGTTAAAATTTTGTTTCCAATTGTTTGTTTACTTAATTGAAAACATATGTTAGTAATGGCAACATATAGCTGGTACTTCTTGCTCATTGCTTTAAACATTTTTTGTTATCTTTTTATTCACTTTATCGAAAGCTGCAAGTACAAATGATAATGTACTTTTTTAAACGTCACAAGTGGGTAATCTGATTAGTTATCTGTGATATTAGTAATTACTAATATTGAAATATTTTAAGCTAATCATTAATTCCTAAAATCTTGATAAAAACAGATTGTTCACTTTTTAAAGTATTTATGTAGAACTTTTTTCATCTTTTTATTTACATATACATACGTATTTGTGTGGTTTTAAATTACGATTTAAATATCAAATTCTAAAGAATTTTCTACCCAAAAGATTTTCTAATCATTTTAACATCCCAATTTAATTTTGTTAAGTCTAATAAGTTTGACATATAATTTTGACTTCTTAATAAAGAATTTCCGTTAAATTTCAGAAATACTGTATTTAAATATTCCAAAGACTTCAAAAAATCAGTTTTTGGCTTATATAACCCACCCTCAAATAACAAATTAACAAAAGTATTAATTATATATTTTTCATCCCCAGTTATAAAATAAATTCTGTTAGGCTAATTTTTTAAATTATAGAACCATCGAAATTTCACAGACCATCGAATTCAATATTGTTTCTATTGCTTGAGATTGAGTACAATTTCAACAAATCATTTGCGTTATTTTGCCGGCGCTCTCTCACATATTATGTCATTTTAACATTTTTTGCATTGAAAGGTAAAACAAAAACAAAATATCATCAATCATTGTGGTAGTGTTTTTGAAAATATTTTTGTATGTGCTACACAGACGATGCTGGATGAAAAAAATATTTTTGTGCTGGGTGTCTCATTTTGATGTGTTGGTTCTTTAATTACTTACAAATTTTTCATTTTCATTTTAAATAACATTTCGAGTTTGCCAAAAATGCCGGAAAAAATGAAAGAAGGTGTAGAATTTATTTAAGTGGACGTAATTTAAATGATAAGCAAAGTGAAATTTTATTGTAATGCTATAAAACAACATTAGGATGTAAGCTGAAGGCCTTTGTTGCTATTGCTGTTTGAAATAATTAGCGTATAATTTAAATTGTAAGCTAATTTCTTATAAATAAATAAAACAAATAACATTAGGATGGAAATCTCCAATATTAAAAATGAAAAAATGCTCTGAATTTTGAGATGAAAGTTGCGATACTTGTATCAGGATGTTCACAACACAATATCAAATTAAAAATTAATTATTGACGAGTCATCCAGCATGTGTACCTTAAAGCATTCAGCCACACACATGACTTTGACATCCACCATTTTAATCGTGTCTAGGCCGCTTTAAAATTAAGGAACAAAGTCGCGACACATCGGCGAACACACCAATGGTTCTGCTGGCAAGTCTGCTTCACAAATTTTACAGGCCTCTAGCCACTGCATGGGAATGTGTGCCAAGGCAGGAAATTTGAAAAAGTTTATATTTTTGTCTTTGCAAAAATTATTTGTGCATTCGCAATTTGGAAATACACAGCTCATTATTACATAACAAAATAATATCAATAATTTAATTTATAAAAGTAAGGAAACCTTTTTAAAAAATCCCATAAAATTAAAAAATATATTTTCTTTATTTGAATTTTATTTTCCAATTTCTACGCTTTTTCTAAAACTTAAATATGTATTTTTTCTTTATTTGAATTTTCAATAAATTGTTTTAAAAAAAAAAAATTTCAAAAAAGGACAAAAAAGGGGATGTATAATAATCGATACGGTAGCACAATTTTAACGGAAACGTCATAATCTTTATTTTTGTCAAATGTTAATTGTCACAAAATAAATAGAGAATGGTTCTTACTTACTTACTTAGGTGGCTATTACAAAACATTTGTTCCTGTAGCCGAACGTAAAATAGATTTCCAAGCGCCTCGATCATTTGCGCTTCTTCTCCAGTTTCTGACACCAAGTTTCGAGATGTCTTCCTCAACTTGATCTTTCCATCGAAGTTTCGGTCTTCCCCTTCTGAGTGAACCGTCACCAGGTTCGTATTCAAATGACTTTCTAGCTGGAGCATCTTCATCCATTCTCACAACATGACCTAGCCAACGCAATCGTTGTAATTTGATACGTTTGACTATGTCTATGTCGGCATACAGCTCATGGTTCATACGACACCGATATTCTCCGCCAACGCAGATTGGTCCATAGATTTTTCGAAGAATTTTTCTCTCAAACACTCCAAGCACAGAATCATCTGCTTTCGCAAGTACCCAAGCTTCGGAACCATATAATAGCACGGGTAGTATCAGTGTCTTGTAGAGAGTGATTTTTGTCTGTCGAGAGGTGGCCTTGTTTTTAAACTGCTGTTGTATATTAAAAATTGTGTGTTAAACGATTCGTTTTTAAATCCATACTGATTGCCGTTTTTACTTTACTTTTAGGTTCAATTTTTAATCAATGATGCCTACGTGAGTTTTATTAGCTAATCAGCACTATTTGGTTGGCGCGTTTTAAAATAAAATTCATATTTTAATTTTTAAATATGTAATTGGAAACGTCTTCCGGTGCAAATGCAGTTAACCAAATATTGCTGATCAATTAATATTATTTAATGTTGATCACGTTGAAATGCAGTGCAATATTAATATTAAATTAATATTTTTTAATATTGATCACGTTGACATGCAATGTACAACATTCTTCCCCATCCGAGAAAAGTTGAACCTTCCTTTAAAGCAAAACAGAATCTATATAACTTTATTTAATATAATTCAACTTATTTCCTGAACAATTTTATTTAATATAGTTCAACTTAATTTTATTATTATTTTATATGAAATCTTCCTTAATATAATTGAAATTAATTTCTATTTTTTTTTGTGTATATAATTATTATTTTGTGGGTTTGTCTCAGAGTAGAAAAATAATATGATTTATTCTTACTTCTTCTTGGTTTAAGTATAACTATTTTCTTTTACGATATTTGAACAATTTAATAATTAAATTTATTTTTATAAATTTGAAACTAGATTACCTATTGTTGAAACATATATGTTTAAAGTTATTTATTTAGCAATTCAAAATTTTAATGCAATTCAGATTTATTTTAAAGTTAGATTGATTTTAAAGTTAACTGATAGCTTAAATTAATTACATTATTATAAAAAACAACAAGTAAATAAATTGATTTTTTTTTTCGAAATTAATTTGGTTGGTAGCATTTATATACATGCAAATTTTAAATCATTTGGGCGCTTAATTGACTTCCTGCTGGCATTTCTGGATAGAGGTGGTTTCGGGGCGACCCTGCGTTGACATGATGATTCCTCGGCTACAGTAGTTCCAGTGGTGATGGTAGTTAGCTGTATAGCAGGTTTATTGTCGACGTTACTTTTTCTGCTCTTTAATACATAGATGACTAGACCAATTATTACCAGAATTGTTACCAATGAACCTACCGAAATTATGGAGTATCGGTGTATTGAAATTTCCAGTCCTGATTCTCAATCCTCCTTGACTTGTCTGCTATATCCCATTCTATTTGTAATTCATCCAATGATTTTTTTCCTTCCGCAAGACTTGTCATTATTTGGTCGTGATTTCAAATTTTTAAGGGCAATCTATGGTTAATGGTTACGTTGGTACTAGTGAAATTTCGCTTCAACACATCCAGGAGCTCTGAATGATCGACTTCTGGTTGTTTATATCATGTTTCAGCAATTTCTGTTTTTTCGTACGGAATTCTAATTTCTTTATTGCTAAAATCGAATGGTTTTAATAACTTTAAAATTCCGGTGTTGGATAATGTTGCGGAGTAATATATACCGTCACAATTTACATTTAAAATAAGCTTATTTTTTAGCTTAAATAACCATTGGTTACTGGATACCATTTTAACCATAATTCCCCCGGATGCTGGGACTGCACTGTACTTGCAGTTCTCTTCAGATGTTTTTGAGTGTTGTAATAATTCTACCAAACATTCTGTGTTTCCGCTGGTCAAGATTGGGCTATTATATTTACACACTGAGACAGCTGCTGAAGTATTGACTTGTACACTAACACATTTATTGTGCTCTTCTTGTGTCAGCGTAATGAATGTGCCATGGTTATCAGCTTACGCTACGTATTCGTATTTTGTGTTTAAAGTTTCTGGAAAAATGGATTTATTCTTGATTCCAATTTTAACTTTTTCAAATAATCTGCTACATAATTTTCATCTAGTATGAATGGATGCAACTTATTTTGAAACAAGTCATTAAAAATTGATAACTCTGCGGTTCTCTATTTCCAGTAAATTTGAGTTAATTATTGTCAGTAGTTCGTATATTTCTGACTTAAGTTTTAATTTATTAATTTCATCATTAGTATGAAGTGAGAAATTATCGTAAGAAGTTCCCAATTCACGCAAATTTTCTGCAATTAATTCCACATCTGACGTTAAATTTTTGATGGGTGTACTAAATTTTTCAAAATTTGAAGCCATTACAGTAATCTGGTCTTTCATAATTTCAAAAGACTGTTCGTCATGTTTGCCTAGTGTTTTTAGTTTATTGTAAATTTTATGGGCATCGTCGTTGTCCATAGTTCCAAAAGCCCATTTAGAAAAATGTCCAGTTGCATCAATTGCTCTCTTCCGCCTGCGATGTGTAAATATGTGAAGTATGTGTTCGTTGTTCTGCCTTAGTTTCTTTGATAATATTTCAGTTTCCTTCACCATCAGCTTACAAGAATTTTGATATTTTTTATGTGACTGCAGAGAAGTTCGATTTTTTGATCGTATTGTTCAGCAATATCTAGCACCGAAGAAAAATCCATTGGTTTAAATTTGGTAAATATGGTCCAGACATCTTTGTAAAAAACTGCTTTTCCAATGTTCTCAAAAATTACAGGTGAATTTTTCAGTTCAATCATCTGATATGGAATGTCGTTTTCCGTTCTTGTTGTCAGTATTACATTTGCCAATAGACATATGCTTAACCACTTCATTTTTATGTTTTACTACAAATATAATTTAACGATTTATGAATACATATAATATAAAATTTAATTAGATATCTCTACCAATGAATATATGTATATAAGTACTTATAATTTTAACGAAAATGTATATATAATAAAATTAAAAATGATATTGACTTATAAATAGTTGATAATAGATGATTTATGCTGTATTAACATAAATTTTTATATATTTAATATGTTTATTGATTAATAATATGTATAGGAATATATAAGTAATTTAATGAGAGTCAGACCCTATGTTATTTATTAAAATGTTTTATTAGTATGTTAATATGTCTGCAAGTTGAATTTCTAATAGAGACCTGAAATGAAAAATATGTTAATTTTTTTTTGTATTTATATTTTTTTTTATCCCTGCATTAAAATTTTTGATAATATTGGTGTATTATATATTTATATTTTATTAGACTTTTTAGGTGCCTACTATTCGTTAAACAGCTTTAAACGATTATTGTGTACTTTTTTTTATTGTTTTTCTAATTTTTATTGCTGTTGTTACTGGCCCAGGAGTGGATATTACCTCATAAGGCCCAATCCATATAGGCGAGAATTTGTTTTTCCTAATGGGATTTTTTGGTAATACCTTTTGCCCAGTTTTAAACGTTACTGGGTTTACCGTGTTATCGTAAGATTTTTTTGATATATTTTTTGCTTCAATTAAATGACGTTTAGCTATTTCATGTGCCCTTTGAATTTGATATTTCAGCCGCACTGGGTAATTATCGATATTATAAACAGGAGCGGGTTTTCTTTGCAAATTGGTTGGGAAATTAAATTTAAACCCGTACAAACAATTTAATGGTGACAATTTAGTTGAGATATGCGGTGTATTATTGTGCACATGCATTGCTTGACGTAACCATTGATCCCAGTTTCTTTCGTCATTGCCAACAAAGTTTCGCAGATATTCCGCTAAAGGTCGATGACTTCGCTCTAGAGAACCATTAGCTTGCAGATGATAGGCGGTGATGTGCAATTTTTTAATTCCTAGTAACTTGCAAGTTTCCCAAAATAGTTTGGATGTAAAATTGGTGCCATTGTCGGTAATAAGAATTTTTGGAATTCTATACCTTGCTATAACTTCATCATAAAAAAGTTTCGCTATGGTACCTGCTTCCGCATCTGGCATTGGGCTACAGGCCATGTATTTTGTTAATTCATCCTGAAATGTCAAAATGAACCTGTTTCCTGAATACGTTTGTGGCAAGGGACTCACTACATCCATGAATACTTTGTCAAATGGTAAAGCTGGTATATCGGTTAGAATCATTGGCATTTTCGTCAGTTTTGAGCTTTTATTTACCTGGCATTTAGGACATTTTTTAATGAAATTATTTATATCTTTTTGCATGCCCTTCCACCTATATTGTTGTGTTATTTTTCAATATGTTTTCTTCATGCCCTGGTGTCCACCTAGCACTGAGTTATGGAAATCATGCAAAACTGTTTATATTTCTTTTGGATCAGACAAGATTTCAAATTTATCTTGATGTGACTCTGATACATTATTTGCACTATTTTGATTTACCATATTTTGACTATTTACGTTATCTTCTATATCAGAATTTTTTTTTTGTCCATATTTTTTGATTGTTGTCTTGTTTGAACTGCTATTATTTTATTTTCTGTACTTGTATCAATCCTGCTTAAAGCATCTGCATTTACATTAAACTTTCCCGGTTTATATAAACTGTAAACGGACGTCCAAGTAGGTAGGTACGAAAATTTTTCGTTGCCCAAACGATGGCAAATAATTCTTTTTCTATTGTCGAATAGCGTTTTTCTGCTTCATTCAACATTCTACTTGCAAACGCAATAGGTTTGTCTTCCCCCACCTTACCTTGGGACAGCATAGCCCCGACTGCATCATTACTGGCGTCGGTTGTCAGGATAAATGTTTTAGAAAAATCTGGGTATATGAGAAGTGGTGGACTAATAATTATGGACTTTAACTGTTCAAAACTTTTTTGGCATTCTGGAGTCCAGTTGAATGGGATATCTTTTCTAAGCAGTTTAGTAATTGGTGCCGCAATTTGGGCCATATTTTGAATAAACTTACGATAGTAGTTTACGAACCCTAAAAAAGATTGTACCTGTTTAACATTGGTTGGTACTGGATATATAGTTACACAACTGATTTTATCTGGGTCAGGAAATGCACCCTCCGCAGAACATTTATGCCCTAAGTATACAACTTCCCTACATAAAAATCTGCATTTATCTGTATTTAATTTTAAATTGAATTTTCTTAATTGGGACAGAACTTTAACCAATTTCGCGTTATGTTGTTCTAGCGATTTACCGTAGATGACTATGTCATCAAGATAAACGAAGCAATCGATAACCTGTAATCCAGTCAGAATATGGTTCATTAACCTCTGAAAAGTCGCGGATGCACCCGTCAACCCAAAAGGCATGCGATTGAATTCATAATGACCTTGCGCGGTACTAAATGCAGTTTTTGGCTTATCATTTGGGTTAATCAAAACCTGATGATAGCCACTCGCTAAATCTAACGTTGTGAAGTATCGGCAGTGTCCCAACTGGTCGAGAATAACTTCTATTCTCGGCAGTGGGAATGCATCCTTCATAGTTGCTTCATTTAGTTTCCTAAGGTCCACAACTACTCGCCACTTTTTCTGTCCGTCTGAACCCGATTTTTTTGGGACTACAAGAAGTGGTGAGTTCCAAGGTGATTTACTTGCTGATACTATTCCATCAGCGAGTATTTTTTCCGCATGTTTGTTTATCTCTTCTCGGTGTATTATTGGCAACCAATATTGTTTTTGGTTAATCGCGGGTTGGTCCTGTTTCGTTCGTATGTTATGTGTAATTGCCGAAGTATAACCTAAATTTTCTCCATCAAGGTGGAAAACATCACTGAATTGTACGCAGATATTTTCTATGGAATTTTTTTCTTCCATATTTAAAGATTCCCCCAGTTTAATAGATTTTATTAAAGTTTCAGATTTATTATTAGACGTTTTGCTGGTAATATTGAAAATTTCGTACTTATTTTCACCAACAACCTTGAATTTATTAAAATTAGTATATTTCGGAATAAAATTTATATCTATATAATAATCCTCTCTATTTGCATTTAATATTGGTACATTTATATAATTATTATGTGCTTCTACTATTGTGTTAGCTAAGTGTATACCTGGAGCAATTGTTTGGGATTCTATAAGCAATTCTCCTGATGATGTAGGTATATTAATCTTCACCACTGTTGTGGTACGTGCCTGAATTTTACAAATACGCGCTTCACCGTAATTTTGCGAAAACCGCAAACCGAGAGGCAATTCAAAAAGTGTACTTTTATCTTTGTTTAAAAATTTTTTGTTTTAGAAATTGTGTCAATGATTGAGTGGTTCCACAGAATATCCCCACCCAAAATTCCATCAGCTGGAATATCATTGACGTCATTTATTAAATGCCATTTCACACTAAAATTTTCATTTAAAGAACTCGTTAATTTGATAGTACCTATTGTTTTGCTTATCCCTCCAAATACTCCACCTAGCTCTTTAATTTCTTGTTTGTTAATACGTTTAAGAGGTTTTAACGAACTTATTTTAATCAGGCTTGTATCCGCGCCTGTATATATTAAAACTGTTAATTTACCTCTTTTAGCTAAAACATACGGTATTTCTACGAATACATCGTCTTGCTTTATTTTCTTTATGACGTATAAACGTCCTTGATTTCTATATCTATATTTAAAATATTCTATATAATTAACGAAAAAATCATTCATAAAGTGTACACAATTTATATTATTTATACAATTAAAAGTCCTGCACACATCATCCCACATACTTAAACCTATAATTTTTAGACGATGACCTATATATACAATCATACGCCAAATTGTTATGTAGAATAATTGGATAATATCACAATCAGACGATTTGTTTTTGTTTCTGATCTTATGTTTATTTATTCTTTTTGATTTTTTGTTTGACGATTTCGCGACACTGTCGTTGACTTTATTATTATTTACCTGGTCTGATTGTTTATTATCGTCCAACAATTTAGCAACTTGATATGTTGTGGAGCTATCATCTACGTCTGTTTGTAGATGTAGGTCAGTCGCATTTGACTTTGAATTTGTTGCAGTAGTATGAGAAGTGTTAGAAATATTATCTACCTTTGGTTGTAGATTAATGCAATCAGCTGGTTTTGGGTGTGGATCAGCTGTATTTTGATTTAATTTTGTTGCAAAATTATTTGTATTATTATTCGGGGCACAGTTTAGATGGCCGGACTGGCCCCCTGATCGTTTCCCTTCTATGAATTCATATAATTCTTTTTACTAAAACAATCATTTTCAAGGTGGCCTATGCGAGAACACCATTTACATTTAATTTTTTTTCTTGAGTGATTTTCATGTTTGGTGTTTGTTGCTAATATTTGTGCCCTCGGACAAGAATCTTTCCCATGCCCATAAACCCTACAACTGTCACAGTATGGAGTGTTTTTTCTCTGTCTACACTCAGCATACGTGTGATTTTGTCTACTGCAAAAAGCACATTTTATTTTGGGTTGTGTGTGTTTATGTAGTTTTACGATTTGCGGGTTTGTTGAACTGGCGGAGTATTGAAAATTTTGTGTTTGTGGGTGTTGAAAATTACCGAAGTTTGAAAATGGTGTTGGTGTGCTGTTGGAAATACCTGTGAAAGGTGTTGGTGCGTATGGATTGTATGGTGTTAGTTGTGAATAATTTGGATTTTGTACAAAATTTGTATTTTGTGCTTGAGGTAATTGTGTTATATTAGTATAATTAGTATTATAGTACGTTTCCATTTCAAGCAAAACAATTTGTTTTGAGCAAAACATGTCGAAGTGTTTCCATTATCTCGTAAGTGTTTTCATGTTCGAATTTTCGTAATTATTTTGAAGTTTATTTTGTTTACAATATTTTTATTATAAAACAAAAGAAAATTTTGTTATTTAAAACTTAAATACAATTATTTATAAAATGGAAGATAAAATTGAGTTTTTGTTAAATTATATGAGCGGTATTGAGTGTTTAATGCAAATAGTCTTGGGAAAGTGCAAATGCGTTATACCATTCAAATTTAAGAACAAAAATATCAAAGAAATCTAATTATATTCCATTTGTTTGTTACTATAATTTTATTTACCTATATCTTGTAGCCAGTTTTTATCCTCCTGACTGGACCATATTTTTTTCTTGTTTGTTTTGCATTTTCAAAATTGAACGCATTCATGAACTATTAAAAATAAAAACTACAATAAACACCGGAATAACTTTTAATTCAATTTTGTTTTTTATTACACTTGGGTCTTTAGTATAATATATTCAAACACAATAAATTAAAATTATGTGGACTTATAAAAAAACAAATATTTTTTTCAATTTATATACAATAATAATTTTGATTTTTGAAATATTTTTATAATTTTTTTTTTAAATGACAAACAAAACTGTCACATTTTCGAATTTGTTAATCACCATTCATGATTGACCCGGTGTTGCATTTGTAATTACAGAGGTTACACAGTGTTGCACATACAATTTTCGATATGATTTGTTGCAAATCAAGTCATATAAAGTGATTTGCTCATATGAAATATGTTTGGGAAATCAAGTAGGAAAACACTTGATTTGAGCAAATCAAGTGTTTTGGCCAAAATCACATAAATGGAAACGCACTATTAGGCATTGTATAATTTTGTGCATTAAACTGTAAATTTGTGTTTGTATATTGTGTTGTTAGGAACATAGAAGTTTTAAGGGCTCAACGTTGGATCTACAAGCCCTAATTTAAATGTCATAATTACAGATTTTTGTAACTCTTTCACCAGAGCTCCTGACTCAGTCTCGTTATAGTTTGACGAGATTATTTCTTTGGCCATAGCTTCTTTCTGGAGCAAACGTCTAGCGAAAGATTTTACATCTTCTGTGACTAATTTGTCGTGTTTACTTCAACTCGTTTATGACACTATCTAGTTTTCTGTCTGTAAGATAAGTATATTGTTACGTTTTTACTTTATGTTGAGTTCTTTTAATTGCAAAATAAATACACACCGTTATTACTTTTACTGTAAGTCGCTTTATTTATTAATACCACTGTTCAAAAATACAGCAAACTGTTAAACACTCTTAAAATTCGACAACTGAACTCTTTGACTTTTAATTTAATACTGCCATACTACTCGCCAGCACGATTCACTTATATAGGTGATTTAAAAGCACCAGAATGTTCTATTCCAGACAGGTCTGGCAGGTTCGATTGTTATTGCTCTTGTTTTCTGTTTGTGTGTTTGTTTATTTCTTTATACCTGTATGTGTGTCTATTTATTTCTTTATACTTGTATGTGTGGCTATTTATTTCTTTATACCTGTATATGTAGCTGTTTATTTGTTTATGCTTGTATTTATGTATGTGGCTGTGTATTGTAATGTAATGTTATATGTATTTTAAAAATTTTGTTAATTTCCCTGTAGCCCTTGTTTTTATATTAAACAGCTGAAAGGGTTCTAGCTCAACTATAGGCGTTCAAAAGAACTGCCGAAATCTTGAAATTTTAAATTTAAAAACAACGGCTTGGTATAGCCAATTTGAGTTCTTAGATCCAAATCTGTTTTATTTGTGGCGCTAAGCCCTTTATATACAAAACATGAAAATAATTCTTAACTGTTCTACAATTGTACAATTTTTTTTTTTTTCATTCTTACTTTCTATTCAGTATTATGGAATTTGTGTAGGATCATGTTACCAATACTAATAACCAATGACAAATTAGTGTATTTCAATGTGCATTGAAATACACTCATCTATTGTGATACTCAAATGTGTGTCACTCAATTTCTGTGTGGTCATCAATATTGATAGTTTCATGATGGTGTATGCATTGTGCACTTGTGAAGTACACTACACCCTTACCCTTAAGAGCAAAATTAGGGGAATAATTTTTCTTGTTAAGGTAGTAAAATAAATATAAAGTAAAATAAAATATATGTATTGTGATAGTAATAATAATAAATGGTTAATGACGTATTTATGATTTTAAAGTGTGTTATATATATAAATTTTTTGTGTTATCTTATATGTATAATGATACTTATTTTACAATGTGTTGTATGGCTTAAAATTATTGTTATGTAAAGTTTTTTCTTTACCATTGTAATCTATTGTGGTATTTACACCTTCTTTACTTATTATTTTAAATGGTCCTTTGTATGGACTTTGGTTTTTCTTTCTATTTTCTACTTTTACTAAAACTAAATCTCCTACTTCTAGATTAAATTTATTTACATATCTGTATTTTGATGTTCTGTTTTCTTTTGTATTAACGATTAATTCTTTTGCTTTATTTAAAGCAAACTGTAATCTGATTTTGAATTCATTTACATAATTGTCATAGTCATAAATTTTATTAGTGTTTTCTAGAGTGTCAGATGGCAAGCATGGCAATTTCCCATAAACTAGTTCAAAGGGTGAATAGCCTGTATCTACATGTGGTGCCGTATTATACGCAAAAGAAAATATGGAATCCACTTGTCCCATTCATGATTGTTTGCAGATGTTAACAAAAACTCATTTAGAACTCTATGGTTTCTTTCAATTGATCCTAAAGTTTCATGGTGGTAGGGTGCCGAAAATGTTTGTTTGATGTCTAACAGTAAGCATACGTTTTTCATTAACTCATTCGTAAATTCAGTTCCTCTATCTGACTTAAGTACCTTAAACTGTCCGTATTTTAAAATAAATTGTTCAACTAATGTTTTGGCAGTTGTAAGAGCATCTTTGGTTGACATAGGATGCGCGAAAACAAATTTAGTCAGTTCACACTGCATGGTTAGTATGTATCGGTACTCGTTTGAGATCCGAAGGGGTCCTACGGTGTCAATTGAAATCACTTCAAAACTGTTGTTTGGTGTGTTTGTTTGTGTAAGTGGTTCTTTGATATGTTTTGTTTGTTTGTTTATATTACATTTGTCGCAATACATTACAAATTTCTTGACCATCTTGTTCATGTTTTTCCATATGTATCTTTGTATTAGTTTTATGACCGTTTTTCTAATTCCTAAGTGGCCTGCGTGTGTGGTTTTATGGAATTCATCAATTAATTTGTATTTTAGAATATCATCTGTTATTCTTTTTGGGGCATTGTATATTAATATTTTTAGTTGAGGACTTTTATCTTTTGTATTTATTTTCTTGTAGGCTTCTTTTAATTCTTCTTTTGTATACTCTTTAAATATTTTATCATTGTTCGGTACCGCTAATTCTTTAATATTTTCTTTCTTCATTTTAGATATCAGTTTCTTCAGTATCGAATCTAGTTTCGCTGATTTATCACTGAATCTTATTTTCTTATTTTCATTATTACTTATATCCTTGGCCTGTGATTTCTTCATGGAACTGGTTCCGAATGAATTTTCGTCACATCCTATGTGTGGTATATTGATTATTATTGCTATTATTATTTCTGTTGTTGTTGAAATTGTTATTAGTATTTCTAAAGTTGTTGCTAAAATTGCTATTTTTCTTGTTAGTATTGTATGATCTGTTATAATTTTGATTGTTATCATGTCTTGTGTATGTGTTGAATCTAGTGTGGTATTGTTGTTGATACCGTGGTTGTTGTGTTCTAACATGCAATATGGAATTGTTATTTGTTTTTTGTTCATTTTCTAATTCTAATGCTAGTTCGGATGCTTCTTGTAAATTGTTTGGTCTAGCTGCATATATGGTCGATTTAAGATTTTCATTTAAGCCTTTCTTAAATGTGTCTAAAGCTAACTTGTTGTTTAATCTTATTATTACATTTTTTTCTGCTTCTGTAGCACTATTTCCTAATTCTTCAATTCCGAGGCTATTCATATTATCTATTATAGTCATTATTTTTTCTTTGTATGAGCTAATTGACATTTTTCCTTGATATGTTATATTTAGTCTTGTTTGTAATTCTGGAATTGTCTTATTGCTTTTGTATTTTTCTTTCAGTAGTTTTTGTAAATCTTCAAACCTTTCAGGTTTTATATAGGTTCCTATTGCAGTTCTGACGTTAGATGTTAGTTTCGCATGGTAAATGTACTGTAATAAGTCAGTTTTTCCACGGTCTGATAAAGTTTTGTTTATGAGCTCACATGTTATTAGGAAACTTTCTAATTCCTGGTAGTTACCAGTGAATAATGGTAATGTCTTTGAAGCTGTTTCTAAACTAAAAGTTGCCATATTTGTTAATCTTATAAGCTACATATAATATAAGTGCTACTATAATTATTGTTATAATGTATTCCGGTAATATTTGTTTTTCATTCTGTGCGTTACCAATATTGACTATGTTTTCTTGTATCTCCACTTTACTTTGTGGTTTGCCCATTTTGCTTGGTTTATTTCCCCAAATGGGTCCTACCATCTAATTTTCTTTTCTTAATTTCGTTCTTGATTAATTTTTGCGTTTCCTTTGAAGTTGCTAGCATTAGATCCTTGTAAAGGATTGCAACATGCTTTCTCGCTTGGTTATAGGATTAGAGTATCTGGTCCGTTTGCAGGATCGGAGGATCTGGTCCGTTTGCAGGATCAGAGGATTTGGTCTGTTTGCAGGATCAGAGGACCTGGTCTGTTTGCAGGATCAGAGGATCTGGTCCGTTTGCAGGATCGCCATGTAATGTAATGTTATATGTATTTTAAAAATTTTGTTAATTTCCCTGTAGCCCTTGTATTTATATTAAACAGCTGAAAGGGTTCCAGCTCAACTATAGGCGTTCAAAAGAACTGCCGAAATCTTGAAATTTTAAATTTAAAAACAACGGTTTGGTATAGCCAATTTGAGTTCTTAGATCCAAATCTGTTTTATTTGTGGCGCTAAGCCCTTTATATACAAAACATGAAAATAATTCTTAACTGTTCTACAATTGTACAATTATCTATTTCTTTCATTCTTACTTTCTATTCAGTATTATGGAATTTGTGTAGGATCATGTTACCAATACTAATAACCAATCACAAATTAGTGTATTTCAATGTGCATTGAAATACACTCATCTATTGTGATACTCAAATGTGTGTCACTCAATTTCTGTGTGGTCATCAATATTGATAGTTTCATGATGGTGTATGCATTGTGCACTTGTGAAGTACACTACAGTATTTAACAGAAGAGTGTTTATTTAATCTGTGTGTGTATATGCGTAAATGCGAATGTTTGTATGAGGCGTTTCTTTCTTCCATCATTGTAAGAAAATAAACCATTAATATTGTTGTTGTTGTTCGAGAGTATTGTTGTTCAGAGCTTATAATGAATAAATTCTTCTTTCGTAACACTACCCCCTTCTCAAACTTGTTCGTCCCGAATAGACACAGATGTACCTTTTCCATAGTTGGCTAGCCGCTCCAAGTGTACAACTTTCATTTTTGATCTTGGGCTCTGAAATTTCTATATTCTGTAAACTACGTCGTTTAGCCGCTTTATTACTTTATAAGGTCCATCCCAATGAGTTTGTAGTTTGGGTGATAATCCTTTCTTCCGTTGTGGGTTAAAAAGTAGAACCAGTTGTCCCTCGTTAAATCCCTCAGAGTTGGCAGCTCGATCATATCTGGCTTTTATTTTATCACTTGTGGACTCAATCCTCTTACGCGCAAATTCATGGAGCTTCCGTACTTGGTTTCGTTCCTGGAGAGATATTTCTCTGTCCACTTTATCCAGCAGACCTGTTGACAACTTTTGGTCACCCTTCTGCGCCTTACTACATTCTTTACTCGTATCTATGTATACACGTCGCACATTTACGATGTGGTGTCGTTTCTTGTCCTTCGTACTATTTTTGCTTTTCTGATGGCGTATTTCTTTTATTTTCCTCGGCGCCCTGCAGTTACGCGCTAAATGTCCCTCTTTACTGCAGTTGAAGCATTTTGGTGGAGCCTTTCTCTCATACCCGATTTTAAGTGGTATCTTCACCTTTCTCCAAATCATTATTTGCTGACTCATACGCAAATCGATACCATTATAAATCATGAAGTCGACTCCGATAATTACTTCATCCAAAATATCAGCCACAATAAATACATGCTCCACACTTAGCCTGCCGATAGATACCCTTAGTTTTATCTTGCCATAGACTGTTGCAAATTCTCCATTGCAGTACGCAGTCTGACATAACTTAGCGGCTCCATTTCTCCTTTTACCAAGTCGCGCCTGATTATTGATTGCGACGCTCCTGTGTCTATCGTGAGAATGTGCTTTTTGCCGTTAATGTAACCCAGAGCAGTCAGATTCTTGTTTTTCTGCTGCATGACCGAAATGGAAATTAATGGTCCCACAATTTCGGATTTTGGCCCATTATCCACGATGCTAGCACTTTTTACGTCCAACAGTGGCTCCTGCGATGGCTTGTTCATAACCTTGTCATTCTCTAGTGACGAAGCAGATCGCATTACGCTTTTTGGTGCCTTGCAGTATCGCTGTAAATGGCCCTTTTTCCCACAATTGAAACATCTACCGTATGCCCTTTCGTCCCTAGGCGAAACAAATCCAGTCTTTCTTGGGGACTTGCAATCTACCTGAAGATGGCCAACTTTTCCGCAGTTGAAGCACTTAGCTTTTCTTCTGCATTGGAGTTCTTTCAATACTTCCTTTAGCGATTCTAGTAATTGCTTAAGCTCGCCCCTTGTGTTTTTTTTCATGCTCAACAGCAACTTCAACTTTTCGCACTTTGTATCGCTGCGGCCTCGAAATGACTTTTGCTGTTTCTTGAGCCAGAGCGTAAGCAATGGTTTCAGCAAAGGATGTGTTTTGCTTAGCGCAAACTGCGTGCTTAATATCTGGGTCACCATTAACAAATGCCTCCACTTTGAACTGTTCTAGAAGTGGATGGTTTTCCCCAGGGTATATTAGCTGCACCAAGCGCTCTATCTCCATGGCGAAATCCTGAAGCGTCTCATTTGCTCTCTGCAGTCTGCCACGTAGCTCCATTCTATACAGCTCCTTTTTATGATCGCCGCCATATTTACCCTGTAACGCCACCATTATGTCCTCATAATTATTTCTGCAGCTAGTTGCTAGGCTTTCGAGGACTTCTGCTGCAGATCCTTTAAGTGCCAGAATCAGCTCATTCGCTTTTTCTTCATTGCTCCATAGATTTTTACTGGCCACAGTCTCGAATTGAAATTTGAAGACGTTGAAGGGTATGGTGCCGTCGAAACTGGGAGCTTTTATCCTATTTGTGTTTTCCGTTACTACTCGTACTGGACCTTCTCTTATTTTCAGGCTCATAATTTTGTTTTCAAGCTCCTGCAGCTTTACATCGACATCCTTTATCTGTACTTCGACGCCACTAGTTTCTAGAAGATTCACTTTTCTGTTTAAACCGGACAGTTGCACTTCTACGGCAGAGATTTTTTCGTCGAACTTGACTTCTATGTAGTCTACTCGCTTATTAATGGTTTCAAAAATTTGTAGAAGGTTTTCGTTGATTTGTCCCAAAGAGTCTCATTATTCGCTCTAGAAACTTCTTGAATTTCAGCTAGAAGTTTTTGATTTTTCTCCAGTTTCTCCTTTACTGTTTCCAGTAGTTTCTCGCTGTTTGTTCTAGAAACTTCTTGTACTTCAGCTAACAGTTTTTCGCTGTTTGCTCTAGAAACTTCTTGTACTTCATCTCTTACTTCAGCTAACAGTTTTTCGCTGTTTGCTTTAGAAGCTTCTTGTACTTCAGCTAACAGTTTTTCGCTGTTTGCTCTAGAAGCTTCTTGTACTTCATCTCTTACTTCAGCTAACAGCTTTTCGCTCTAGAAGCTTCCTGAACTTCTCCCATTTTCTCCATCATAGCGGCAAACATCGTATTGAAGTCCATGCTACTTGCTGTTGTTGTTTTACGGCTACATACCTCTGCCACCTCTTTTTCATCGAACTCATATGCGCCAATGTCCATGCCACGACGCTTGAATTCATCTATGAGCCTCTTCTGCAGTTCTGTTTTGTTACCTGCTGTAGGCAAATCCAGCTTACTCAACTCCTTCTTCAGCTGCTCCACTTTAAGATCTTCAAATTTCATTGTTGTTTGTTATTTTATTTTTTTAAGTTATTTTATTTTACAATTTCACTTCTTTCACCAATTGTCACGTTTTTACTTTATGTTGGGTTCTTTTAATTGCAAAATAAATACACACTGTTATTACTTTTACTGTAAGTCGCTTTATTTATTAATACCAATGTTCTAAATACAGCAAACTGTTAAACACTCTTAAGATTCGACAACTGAACTCTTTGACTTTTAATTTAATACTGCCATACTACTCGCCAGCACGATTCACTTATATAGGTGATTTAAAAGCACCAGAATGTTCTATTCCAAACAGGTCTGGCAGGTTCGATTGTTATTGCTCTTGTTTTCTGTTTGTGTGTTTGTTTATTTCTTTATACCTGTATGTGTGTCTATTTATTTCTTTATACTTGTATGTGTGGCTATTTATTACTTTATACCTGTATATGTGGCTGTGTATTTAACAGAAGAGTGTTTATTTAATCTGTGTGTGTATATGCGTAAATGCGAATGTTTGTATGAGGCGTTTCTTTCTTCCATCATTGTAAGAAAATAAACCATTAATGTTGTTGTTGTTGTTCGAGAGTATTGTTGTTCAGAGCTTATAATGAATAAATTCTTCTTTCGTAACAATATTTTAGTAGCGCTTCTAGATCTTTTAATTTTGTAATTCTTTTTTCTCTAACTAATTGAAATGCATCCCCCCCTAACCTAGTTGACAACAATGACACGAATATTTCTTCATCTTCAGAATTCACACATTTAAAAGCTAATTGGCACGCGTTTATAAACTCATAGACTTTACATGACAATTCAGTTGAAGCAGTTCTCGTAAAATATGGTACAAGCCTCGCAACTGTTTTTCCTATATTTTCATATGACATATCGATTGATTCCTGTGGATGTATTGTTCGAGATTCGTCTAATATTTCGGAACTTTGCACGCTTTCTTTACTGTGAGTACCTTTTGAATTATGTGAATTTTCTGCTATATCACTTTCCAATTGTTGTTCCCCGATTTTCGGTTTTGCAGAATGTACCATGGAAATTTCAAACGATGTATTTACTTGTTTGTCCCACACTTCTTCCAATGTTTTTTCTAAAATTTCAATTTGTTGTTCCTTTTGATGTACCTTCTCTTGTAATTGTTTTATGTTTTCAACCAAGTACGCTTTTGAACTTTCTCCTCTAATACTTATGTCATTAATTTTTTCCTTGCACTCAAATATAAATTTATTACTATCTTGTAATTTATTATAAAGATCCTTTTCTATCTGTATTCCGTTTTGTAATTTTTTGGTGAGTTGTTCTATTTTCTCTTCAGTTTCTTTATTTAATATCTCGGCTTTAATTTCCTTTTCCTTATATTCTTTTAATGTTCTTTTCATCTGGCAACATTGCCTTGAGTTGTAAACAACGTGTTATTTTTTGCTCGTGTGTGATTTTTCTTTAAAATTTCATTTTTCCTTTAAATCGCTTCCAATATGGCTAGCCAGAAGCGAGAATACTTTGGGAATAGTCCCAAATTTAAGACGATAAGGATTGATCCTGGCCCTAGTAACAGGTTTCATTTGCTAGCAAATGAAGAAGAAGAAGAGGCAAGAGCCGTCAAAGAAAGGGTTCCACCAATAGTGGTAGACTCGTGTCACAGTTTCTCAAAAGTTTGGGAAATACTTGGTGAGGAGTACTTCTTCAAGAGAATGACAATTGGAACTAAGGTTACATGCAATACAATGGTCCTGTATGAAGCTGCGTTAAAAAAACTAAGTGAACTGAAGTACAGTTTTTATACACACGAAGTTAAAGACGTAAAGCACTTTAAGTTAGTGTTATTTGGTTTGCCAAGAACAGACGCAAAACTTTTAAAGGAGGAATTGATTAAAATGCACAACATAAACCCAGTAAGTGTCAAAGAAATCGTAACCAAAAGGACTACAGCTGATGACGCTATATACTTGATTGAGTTTAACAAACAAGAAGTGTCAAAAAATGATATTATGAAAATAAAGTACTTTTGCAATATTGCTGTTTACTGGAGAAGACCTCTTAAAGGGAATAAAGGGCCTACGCAATGTACGAAGTGCTCCATGTACGGACATGGAGCTAAAAACTGCAATAGAGTTATCGTCTGCGCAGTTTGTGCTGGCAATCACGACCAGACTGAGTGTGTATTGGCCAAAAACACTCAAGGGAGTAATGTTGTTTATAAATGCCACAACTGTAGCCAAAAGAACTTAAGAAACTCGAATCACAGGTCCGACGATCCTAAATGCCCTTGCCGTAAAGATTATTTAGAAATGCGCCTACGATTAACTTCTAAGTCTAGACCTAATTTCAACAAGTCGAGAATTAATCATGTGTATGATGAGACTGAGTTCCCACACCTGTCAAGTCAGAGTCAACCAACTGATTCACGAGAGCACACCTTCCAAAGGAAAAGTTTGTACTCTGAGGTTTCGAAAAACAGACCCCGCGACAGCAACAACGATGATGACTTATCTAACGAGAGACTGTTAGAAATCTTCTTTAGTGCTGTGGATGCACTAGAAAAATGTCGAAATAAATTTGACAAATTAAGAGTGCTTGGCATGATGCTCAAGCATGCTATATAAAATCATGGGTAGTCAAAATGTATACGTTATGCACTGGAATGCTCAAGGCATAACAACTGAGTCAGCAGCTGCACAGCTCGAAAAAGTTCTCCATGAGAAAAATATTGATATTTTACTTCTTAACGAAACGTTCCTGAAGCCGTATCATAGGTTAAAATTTGGAGGCTACAAAATATACAGAGAAGACCGTCAAACACATGGTGGGGGTGTGCTTATAGCGGTTAAAAATTACATAGATCATAAGTTGTTACCAAAGATTAAAACAATAACCATAGAAAATATCTCTGTGGAAGTTAAAATAAGTGGACGTCCCGTAAGTTTTATCTCTGCTTATAATCCAGTTTACACTTCTAATTTTAAAGCTGACTTAGAACTTCTTACCAATTCGTTTAGTGACTATTTTATTTTTGGTGATTTGAATGCACAACATGTGAGTTGGAATTGTATTTCAAACAATTCAGCTGGCAAAGAACTGTACAGACATCACTTAAGTTCAAGTTATTATGTATATCATCCGGATACACATACTAGATTCGGCCAAAATATAATTCCAGTCCAACCATCCACGGTTGATATTTTACTTACTAACTCTAACATTTCATTTTCGCAGTTACAGTCACATCCAAATATTTTACAGTCTGATCACACCCCAATATCTTGTTACATTTTTGGAACACCACAAAATCACTTTGTTACAGTTCCGTTGTATAATCAGGCTGATTGGCCAGCAATTAAATACTGGGTCGAGAATGAAATTAAGAATCATAATATCGGACAAATAGAGCTTAACAATATAAACCTAGATTCGTCATTAAATAAATTAGTTAGTATAGTTAAAGAAGCCTTTTCCAAGATTCCAATTGGCCAGAAAAATCCTTGGCAGAGGGAAATTTCAAATACGTCTAAAATGCTGATTACTCAGAGGAACAAGTATAACCGTAAACTTAAAAGATGTAGAGATCCTAGTTACAGAACTCAACTAATCAGCATTTTAAAACAGTTGAATCAATTAATTGATTTTCATTTGAAAAGGGATAGAAATGAAGCGTGGGCTAAATTCATTTCCAAACTGCCTTCCGGCTCTAAAAAGTTTTGGAAACTAACAAAAGCTTTAAAAGGTAGAAATTCTGCAATCCCCGATCTAAATATAAATGGGGAAGTTTTAAGTACCGGTGAAGCAAAAGCAAATGCCATTGCGGAAGTTTTTAGATGCAACAATAATATCACCAACAACAATTCATCACCTTTAGATAATGTGGTTCTAAATTATGTGCAGGAACTTAACAATGTAAATCTCGCTGACAGTGACAATTTTGAATTCACAGATGCAGTAGAGGTAAAGACATTTGTTTTTTGTTTAAAAAATAACAAAGCCCCAGGTTTAGACGGAATTAAAAGCATTATTTTAAAAAATATGCCCGATTACTTTTTTGAAACTTTGAGCAAACTATTTAATTACTGCTTGAGAAATGGTCATTTCCCCATGATATTTAAAAAGCCCAGAGTTATACCTATTTTCAAAACTGGAAAAGATCCTAAATTGCCTTCCAGCTATAGGCCAATAAGCATTTTGAGCTTGTTGGATAAAGTCTTTGAAAAAATAATCCACAAAAGAATCGTAGAGTTCTCAGAACAGAATAACATTATACATCAGCAGCAGTTTGGATTCCGAAGAGAGCACTCTACGGTACATCAAATCAAACGAGTGGTTAATATTATTGAGAATAATAAAAGAAATCGTAGAAGTACAGGTATTATATTTCTTGACATTGAAAAGGCTTTCGATACAGTATGGCATAATGGCCTATTGTATAAACTTAACTCTTTTAGTTTTCCTTTATATTTACAAAAAATCATACAAAGCTTTTTAGACCAACGTTCATTTGTAGTTTTCGTGGAGCGCATCTCATCAGATGAAAAACATATACTCGCAGGTCTACCGCAAGGTTCGGTTTTGTCACCTACGCTTTATTCGTTATATACGTCAGATATCACTCTACGCAGGAATCAGGAAGCAGCATTTTATGCAGACGATAGTGCTTTCATTTGCAGCGGTAAGGTATCTAATTCATTAGTTAGGAAAATGCAAGAGAGCTTAAATTCAAGCCAAAAATATTTTAATAAATGGAAAATAAAGGTCAATGATGATAAACCACAGGCCATTATTTTTCCATATAATAAGTCGCCAAAACGCATACCTTCTCAATCTATGTTGTGCCGTGGGAATGTTATACCTATAAAGTCAGAAATCAAGTATTTGGGCATTATAATGGATAAAAAACTAACATTTAAGCAACATGTCAACCAAATTTGTGAAAAAGCTATAAAGTGTGGTCGGGCATTGTTTCCCATACTCAACAGAAGATCTAAATTGAATATGAAAAACAAAATATTGTTATATAAAATGTGCATTCGACCAATTATGAGTTACAGCTGTCAAGTATGGTTTCATAAAACTGCGAAAACTCATACCAAAAAGCTTCAGATTATACAAAACAAGAATTTGAAAATAATTCATAATCTTCCTCGTAGGTATCCGACAAATTTACTTCACAGTAACTTTGGACACAAGATGATAAACGATTTCACTAGAGAACTGACACTGACATTTAATGAAAAATGCAGACTGTCAAACTTTGAATCAATAAGGAATTTACAAGGTAATCACTAAGATTCGTTCGTTAAGAATGAATGTATTAGTGATTATCCAAACAAATTTCTTTATAACTTCCATAGAGATCAAAAAGGTTTTTTGAGCTATTTTCCTTAAGGATGTATATTTATTGTTATTAGTTTTGTAAATTTAATTATAAGACTCTTATTGTTGTAGTACTTATAGTAAAATCTCATACCTCTGTACCTTTTATATTTTAAACTTGTAAATAAAGACTTTTATTAAAAAAAAAAAAAAATAATGTTCTTTTGTTGTCCAAAAGTTTAGAATTAAGTTCTGCGATTTCCTTAGCTTTATCATTTTTATATTTTAGATTTAATTTTGTTAAATGTAATAAAATTGCATCTGTAATTTCTAGTCTTGTTAACTGACCCCACTTCGAATAGATGTCAGTTTTTACAAGCTCATAGATTTCCCTACTTGTTAAACTTTTTATTTCCGCAAGGAGTAACGAATTAAAATTTTTAATTTCTGTTTTTTGATCTTTTTTCTCCTTTTCTAGCTGGGAAATTTTTTCTTTAAGTTCTGCTATCAAAATCGCGCTACTATCCATAAAATTATCTCAATCAAGTATTTCCAAATTTCAATCAATGAAAGAAATTTAGGAAAACCCTTGTTTCTAATTTAAGCAATATTTGTAAGTTTTATAAAGGGAAAATTTTATAACTTAGTTTCATTAACTGAATTTTAAATAACCGAATATTTTTATGTATATTTTGTATATTTTGTATAGACTTACCAAATTCTGCCTTTAGTTTCTTCTTTTTTTTCAACTTAATAATTTAAAATATTAACAGTACTATTATAATTGTTTATATTTTATTTATGGTATTTATTTTCTCGTTATTATTAGCAGTATTTAAAGGTGGCAAATATGTTTCTTAAATAGCACGGTGTACATAATTATGTTTATTTGTTAGCAAAAAGATTTATTTTTTATTTGTGTTGAACAAAAGAAAACCGTTTTACAATGTTGTTAGTAAAAAGTAGTGGTTAAAGCACTTTAATAGTTTTTTTATTATTATTAATAAATACCGGCTGCGCCAAAATGTTGTATATTAAAAATTGTGTGTTAAACGATTCGTTTTTAAATCCATACTGATTGCCGTTTTTACTTTACTTTTAGGTTCAACTTTTAATCAATCATGCCTACGTGAATTTTATTAGCTAATCAGCACTATTTGGTTGGCGCGTTTTAAAATAAAATTCATATTTTAATTTTTAAATATGTAATTGGAAACGTCTTACGGTGCAAATGCAGTTAACCAAATATTGCTGATCAATTAATATTATTTAATGTTGATCACGTTGACATGCAGTGCAATATTAATATTAAATTAATATTTTGTAATATTGATCACGTTGACATGCAATGTACAACACTGCTTACCTAGTCCAAAGTAGCATCTATTGGCCAGTATTATTCTTCCCTTTATCTTAAAACTGATGTTGTTTGTTTTGCTGATGGCGGTACCGAGGTAGATAAAATCGCCGACTACCTCAAAGTTGTAGTTTTCAACTTCCACTGTCTGCCCGAGTCTACTGGACGTCTTGTGCGTTGATACCATCAACTTGGTTTTATCGCCGTTTACTGCCAGACCCACTTTGGCAGATTCTTTTTCGATTATTTCAAAGGTGGCAGTTACCGCTCGCAATGTTCGGCCCATGATGTCTATATCGCCAGCGTAAGCGAGTAACATGTGTTGTTTAGTGTATAGCGTGCCAGTTCTATTCACATTCGCATCCCGTATAACCTTTTCTAGCAGGATATTAAAAAGGTCACACGATAGACTATCGCCTTGTCTGAAACCTCGTTTGGTACTAAATGGCTCGGAGAGGTTTTTTCCTTTTAACTGAAGATTGCGTATCAGTTAAGGTCATCCTGCACAGCCGTATTAATTTTGTAGGGATACCAAACTCAGACATGGCTTGAAACACCTTTGAACGAATGGGGCTGTCAAAAGCAGCCTTGTAGTCGACAAATAGATTGTAGGTGTCGATCTGTTTTTCCAGGATTTGACGTAAGGTGAATATCTGGTCGGTGGTGGATTTACCAGGTCTAAAGCCACATTGATATGGCCCAATTATCTCGCCAACTTTAGATTTTAATCTTTCACACAGTACGCTGGAAAGTATTTTGCATGCGATGGGAAGGAGACTTATTCCTCTGTAGTTGGCGCATACTGTCTTGTCTCCTTTTTTGTGCACGGGACATATGCTGAGGTTCCAATCATCGGGTATACGTTCCTCTAACCAAATTGAACAAACCAGCTGATGTGGTTCTAGAATGGTTCTACCTTCTATTTTTCTACCATGGTACAATTTGCTAATACACTACCCTACAAAAAAATGGATGATTGAAACACGCAAGTGAAAAAATAAATATATTGCAAATCAACCGCTTAACAACTTTTTTATGTGCCTGTGTTGATGTTTCTTAGAAATACACGTGCGTGAGAAAAATGTAAATAAAAACTGTAAAAATATTACAAAGTTTGAAGGCTTGTAAAAACTATAGTTTTAAACTATTTAAGCATTTTTAAACGGTAATCAAAAGGAAAACACCTCAGGTACCTAATTTTATGTTGGTCATTTAGGACATTTTAGTATTCTGTGAGATATAAGACATAAAATATACGGCTTTTAAGGTCTTTAAAATCCGGTGCCAAAAATCTGAAAATTGGAATTGGTAGCCATTAGTAGTAGGAATAAGATGTACTAAGTGTCATTTGCGAGAAATTAACCGTTTAGGCGCTACACGCCAACAACCTTTTATAAGGCCCAAATTGCGCTAAATAGTGTTTTCCCTATAAAATCCGTAAATTGAGCGGTGCCCAAAGTCTGAAAACAGCAATTGGTAGCCATTATTAGTAGGAATAAGATGTCTAAGTGTCATTTGCGAAAAAATTACCGTTTAGGCGCTACACGCCAACAACCTTTTATAAGGCCTAAATTGCGCTAAATAGTATTTTCCCTATAAAATCCGTAAATTGAGCGGTGCCAAAAATCTGAATACTGGAATTGGTAGCCATTATTAGTAGGAATAAGATGTGTAAGTGTCATTAGCGAGAAATTAACCGTTTAGGCGCTACACGCCAACAACCTTTTATAAGGCCTAAATTGCGCTAAATAGTATTTTCCCTATAAAATCCATAAATTGAGCGGTGCCAAAAATCTGAAAACTGGAATTGGTACCCATTATTAGTAGGAATAAGATGTGTAAGTGTCATTAGCGAGAAATTAATCGTTTAGGCGCTACACGCCAACAATCGAAAACTCATACATACACAAAAATAAAAAATGAATGTGAGTAGCAGAGTTGTATTTTTGTAAAAAGCAGAGTTGTATTTTTGTAAAATACAAATCTGCCACTGTAAATTGAGTCGTAAACTGTAAAATATATCCGCGTGTTTTTAATATATTAAATATTATTATTTGGTGCATAAAAAAGTTATTAAAAATATAGAATGTGTTAACATGGAGTCGCCAGCATTCTTTCCTTGAAGACCCTTGTTGCTGCGGAAGAGGTAGAGCTGAAATTAAGGACAGCAAATTTCACTCAAGCAATAGTAACTAATTCAAATTTTTACTTTATTGTTTTATTCTTCACAGACTATATATGAACATATTTGCATAAGCTAAAATCAACGTCGCTGACATCCGCGTAATCTGTTTGGAAGACCTGCTGGAGAAGTACAATGAGGAAGGTAGACGAGATCCTCGAGGTATATACATACTTTGGTCTAAAAATATTTTATAACTTATATATTTCTTCATATTTCAGATGTTTTACAGTAGCAGGGAGCGATTGAATTTCAAAAAAGCCGACGAATGGCAGTAGAACGCAGTCATTTATGAGCGAATAAAAATATTTAAATATGTAAAATTATATATTAAATAAATATGTATAAACTAATTTTAAAATGTATTATAATAAATATAAAAATATTGAATCTGGTTCTGCACATTTTTGCTTAGTCAGCTGTGAGGAGTTTATTCATCCGGTTTGAGTAGTCATTGTTGATTAATTTTTAGATCATAGTTGATGCACGCACGGAGAATGCACAATTCACGTACACAATTTGTTTACTCACTTTTGTCATATGCCCTTAATAAAGTGAACTTAACTTTCTTATACACAATGAGAACAATTCTCTCATCAGTGACACTCAAATGATTGCTCAATTGACGTTCACTGTTCTTGTAGGGTATTCCATTTTTCTCATTCGACAAAAATTTATGACAGATCTAATTACATGTATGACAATGTAAAAAAAGTAAAAGTACAGGAAATATTTTATAATAAATATTTCAAAGTGATTTAGAATCACTTAAAGGGTGTTCTACACACAAAATTTTTGAAAGCACATAATTTAATATCGGTTAGGAAAGTATCTGTGATTTCAAATCATTTGCCTATTTTTGAGAGTTCTTTGTTTTTATTTTATAAAAAAATACTGGAATAAATAGTTTGAAATGTTCTTTTTTAATTTTTGTATTAAAATAACTTAATTTATAAGAAAACTATAGGAAAATTGAAAATTTTAAAACACTATTCCTTTGCAGTAGTATTTTATATTTTAAACATTTTTTTTGTTTTTTCGCTTCTTTTCAACTGTCAGCAGATTAAGTATTTTTAAACCCTCTGGACTCAACAAAGTTAGCCTAGGCACTTCAGGTTTCCTTTTATTTTAAGTATAAAACAAAATTAAAAAAACAACAAAAAATCAGCAATTACCTTATGGTTTTAAAATTTCGACATCCCATAAAAAAATAAAAAATTGTGTGATTTGCAGAACAAAATAAAAAACGTGATTGCAAAGCAGTTCGTGATTTGAAATCACGTGATATTCAGAGTAGGCCTGTGTGTCAGAACTTTTTTCATCTTTTTATTTTGCATTCGCTGTTTTGAAACATACAGCTCATTGTTTTGCTTTAATACAAAAAATAATGTATCCCAGTCAAGCCTGACGATAAGCAACTGGGAATTTTTCAATAATTTTTGGAATATATGTATGTTTTCTCTATCGTATGAATATAAAATCGATGGTTATGTTTTTATATATTTATAGTTCAACGATTTTAAGGTCAGGTTTTTTTTTTTTTTTTTTAATAAAAGTCTTTATTTACAAGTTTAAAATATAAAAGGTACAGAGGTATGAGATTTTACTATAAGTACTACAACAATAAGAGTCTTATAATTAAATTTACAAAACTAATAACAATAAATATACATCCTTAAGGAAAATAGCTCAAAAAAACCTTTTTGATCTCTATGGAAGTTATAAAGAAATTTGTTTGGATAATCACTAATACATTCATTCTTAACGAACGAATCTTAGTGATTACCTTGTAAATTCCTTATTGATTCAAAGTTTGACAGTCTGCATTTTTCATTAAATGTCAGTGTCAGTTCTCTAGTGAAATCGTTTATCATCTTGTGTCCAAAGTTACTGTGAAGTAAATTTGTCGGATACCTACGAGGAAGATTATGAATTATTTTCAAATTCTTGTTTTGTATAATCTGAAGCTTTTTGGTATGAGTTTTCGCAGTTTTATGAAACCATACTTGACAGCTGTAACTCATAATTGGTCGAATGCACATTTTATATAACAATATTTTGTTTTTCATATTCAATTTAGATCTTCTGTTGAGTATGGGAAACAATGCCCGACCACACTTTATAGCTTTTTCACAAATTTGGTTGACATGTTGCTTAAATGTTAGTTTTTTATCCATTATAATGCCCAAATACTTGATTTCTGACTTTATAGGTATAACATTCCCACGGCACAACATAGATTGAGAAGGTATGCGTTTTGGCGACTTATTATATGGAAAAATAATGGCCTGTGTTTTATCATCATTGACCTTTATTTTCCATTTATTAAAATATTTTTGGCTTGAATTTAAGCTCTCTTGCATTTTCCTAACTAATGAATTAGATACCTTACCGCTGCAAATGAAAGCACTATCGTCTGCATAAAATGCTGCTTCCTGATTCCTGTGTAGAGTGATATCTGACGTATATAACGAATAAAGCGTAGGTGACAAAACCGAACCTTGCGGTAGACCTGCGAGTATATGTTTTTCATCTGATGAGATGCGCTCCACGAAAACTACAAATGAACGTTGGTCTAAAAAGCTTTGTATGATTTTTTGTAAATATAAAGGAAAACTAAAAGAGTTAAGTTTATACAATAGGCCATTATGCCATACTGTATCGAAAGCCTTTTCAATGTCAAGAAATATAATACCTGTACTTCTACGATTTCTTTTATTATTCTCAATAATATTAACCACTCGTTTGATTTGATGTACCGTAGAGTGCTCTCTTCGGAATCCTAACTGCTGCTGATGTATAATGTTATTCTGTTCTGAGAACTCTACGATTCTTTTGTGGATTATTTTTTCAAAGACTTTATCCAACAAGCTCAAAATGCTTATTGGCCTATAGCTGGAAGGTAATTTAGGATCTTTTCCAGTTTTGAAAATAGGTATAACTCTGGCCTTTTTAAATATCATGGGGAAATGACCATTTCTCAAGCAGTAATTAAATAGTTTGCTCAAAGTTTCAAAAAAGTAATCGGGCATATTTTTTAAAATAATGCTGTTAATTCCGTCTAAACCTGGGGCTTTGTTATTTTTTAAACAAAAAACAAATGTCTTTACCTCTACTGCATCTGTGAATTCAAAATTGTCACTGTCAGCGAGATTTACATTGTTAAGTTCCTGCACATAATTTAGAACCACATTATCTAAAGGTGATGAATTGTTGTTGGTGATATTATTGTTGCATCTAAAAACTTCCGCAATGGCATTTGCTTTTGCTTCACCGGTACTTAAAACTTCCCCATTTATATTTAGATCGGGGATTGCAGAATTTCTACCTTTTAAAGCTTTTGTTAGTTTCCAAAACTTTTTAGAGACGGAAGGCAGTTTGGAAATGAATTTAGCCCACGCTTCATTTCTATCCCTTTTCAAATGAAAATCAATTAATTGATTCAACTGTTTTAAAATGCTGATTAGTTGAGTTCTGTAACTAGGATCTCTACATCTTTTAAGTTTACGGTTATACTTGTTCCTCTGAGTAATCAGCATTTTAGACGTATTTGAAATTTCCCTCTGCCAAGGATTTTTCTGGCCAATTGGAATCTTGGAAAAGGCTTCTTTAACTATACTAACTAATTTATTTAATGACGAATCTAGGTTTATATTGTTAAGCTCTATTTGTCCGATATTATGATTCTTAATTTCATTCTCGACCCAGTATTTAATTGCTGGCCAATCAGCCTGATTATACAACGGAACTGTAACAAAGTGATTTTGTGGTGTTCCAAAAATGTAACAAGATATTGGGGTGTGATCAGACTGTAAAATATTTGGATGTGACTGTAACTGCGAAAATGAAATGTTAGAGTTAGTAGGTAAAATATCAACCGTGGATGGTTGGACTGGAATTATATTTTGGCCGAATCTAGTATGTGTATCCGGATGATATACATAATAACTTGAACTTAAGTGATGTCTGTACAGTTCTTTGCCAGCTGAATTGTTTGAAATACAATTCCAACTCACATGTTGTGCATTCAAATCACCAAAAATAAAATAGTCACTAAACGAATTGGTAAGAAGTTCTAAGTCAGTTTTAAAATTAGAAGTGTAAACTGGATTATAAGCAGAGATAAAACTTACGGGACGTCCACTTATTTTAACTTCCACAGAGATATTTTCTATGGTTATTGTTTTAATCTTTGGTAACAACTTATGATCTATGTAATTTTTAACCGCTATAAGCACACCCCCACCATGTGTTTGACGGTCTTCTCTGTATATTTTGTAGCCTCCAAATTTTAACCTATGATACGGCTTCAGGAACGTTTCGTTAAGAAGTAAAATATCAATATTTTTCTCATGGAGAACTTTTTCGAGCTGTGCAGCTGCTGAATGCCTTGAGCATTCCAGTGCATAACGTATACATTTTGACTACCCATGATTTTATATAGCATGCTTGAGCATCATGCCAAGCACTCTTAATTTGTCAAATTTATTTCGACATTTTTCTAGTGCATCCACAGCACTAAAGAAGATTTCTAACAGTCTCTCGTTAGATAAGTCATCATCGTTGTTGCTGTCGCGGGGTCTGTTTTTCGAAACCTCAGAGTACAAACTTTTCCTTTGGAAGGTGTGCTCTCGTGAATCAGTTGGTTGACTCTGACTTGACAGGTGTGGGAACTCAGTCTCATCATACACATGATTAATTCTCGACTTGTTGAAATTAGGTCTAGACTTAGAAGTTAATCGTAGGCGCATTTCTAAATAATCTTTACGGCAAGGGCATTTAGGATCGTCGGACCTGTGATTCGAGTTTCTTAAGTTCTTTTGGCTACAGTTGTGGCATTTATAAACAACATTACTCCCTTGAGTGTTTTTGGCCAATACACACTCAGTCTGGTCGTGATTGCCAGCACAAACTGCGCAGACGATAACTCTATTGCAGTTTTTAGCTCCATGTCCGTACATGGAGCACTTCGTACATTGCGTAGGCCCTTTATTCCCTTTAAGAGGTCTTCTCCAGTAAACAGCAATATTGCAAAAGTACTTTATTTTCATAATATCATTTTTTGACACTTCTTGTTTGTTAAACTCAATCAAGTATATAGCGTCATCAGCTGTAGTCCTTTTGGTTACGATTTCTTTGACACTTACTGGGTTTATGTTGTGCATTTTAATCAATTCCTCCTTTAAAAGTTTTGCGTCTGTTCTTGGCAAACCAAATAACACTAACTTAAAGTGCTTTACGTCTTTAACTTCGTGTGTATAAAAACTGTACTTCAGTTCACTCAGCTTTTTTAACGCAGCTTCATACAGGACCATTGTATTGCATGTAACCTTAGTTCCAATTGTCATTCTCTTGAAGAAGTACTCCTCACCAAGTATTTCCCAAACTTTTGAGAAACTGTGACACGAGTCTACCACTATTGGTGGAACCCTTTCTTTGACGGCTCTTGCCTCTTCTTCTTCTTCATTTGCTAGCAAATGAAACCTGTTACTAGGGCCAGGATCAATCCTTATCGTCTTAAATTTGGGACTATTCCCAAAGTATTCTCGCTTCTGGCTAGCCATATTGGAAGCGATTTAAAGGAAAAATTAAATTTTAAAGAAAAATCACACACGAGCAAAAAATAACACGTTGTTTACAACTCAAGGCAATGTTGCCAGATGATCTTAAGGTCACGTACAATTGATACATCTATTTAAAATTTTTAGCTGAAACGAATTTTTGTTGCAAAACTTCAATTGGTTTCAAATATTATAATTTATCATTTGTTTAATTAAAATATGACCACTTCACTATTTGGTAACAATTAGTACTTTTGTAATAAAAAAAAAACAACTTACTTCTTCGGCTTAATTTGACAAAACCAAATGGTGTGCAAGATTTTCGCAATGTTATCCAAGTATCGGCAAATCAAACAACGGAAAAATGTGAGAAACAAACATAATCGGCGAAATCGGTTCATGCCGGTCTAATTGAAATTGGTCAAATAGAAGCGAATATATTGAGATTGAAATCCACCTACGCAATCGATCAATATAGTAAAATAATATACTTTCTAACCTTTTTCATAATTGAAATAATCCTTACCCCCGTCACCATTAGTCTCTTTTTACAATAGACAGAAACAGGGCAGACATTTTTTAAATTTTCTTTTTCTCTGCCTTAAACCTTTTACAATTGGACATAAACAAGGCAGACAGATTCTATTTTCGGATTTATTTACTTTACATGTGTGTGTGTTTGTAAATTTATATGTAATGTATATGTACTTTGTTCAGAAATTTTAAGCAAGTAGACGCCGACTTGAGAAGTATAATTTGCAGTAACAAAGATAAAGGCGAAAAGCAGAAACAAATCTCGTCTGTCCGCCCTGTTTCTGTCCAATTGTGAAAGGGGACATAGACATTATTATGTCCTAACAAAAGTCAACTTCATATAAAAAAATCATTTTTAGTACTGTTTTTTTAATTATGAAATTTGACTTTTGTTAAGACATATGAATGACTAATGTAGACGTTTAATTTTGTAGTGGTTTAATTTTGTCAGATGTTAATTGTCACAAAATAAATGGAGAATGACTCTACCTTACATAGTGTCTACAACTTGGATAACTCTGTCTTGATAAAATTCAAACTTCATATAAAAAAAATTATTTTTAATATTGGTTTTTATTATATGAAGTTTGACTTTTCTCAAAACAAATTTATCCCAGTTGTAGACACTATGGTAGGACCCGTCTCCATTAACATGTTTTAAAAAAAGTCAAACTTCATATAAAAAAAAACATTATTATTAAAACGGTTTTTTTAATGTGAAGTTTGACTTTTGTTACCTCACGTCACCATTAGACATTAACATGTCGTAACAAAAGTCAAATTTCATATAAAGAAAACATTATTTAAACCCCAATTGGCTATCAACAAGTCTTAACAAAAAATTAACTTTTTATACCAAATTTATCTTTTGTTAAGACATGTTAATGTTTTTACTCCGGTCTTCATTTGCTGTTAACATGTCTTAACAAAAGTCAGACTACATATAAAAAAAAGTATTAAAAATAATTTTTTTTATACCAAGTTTGTCTTTTGTACCCCACGTCTCTATTAGACATTAACATATCTTAACAAAAGTCAAACTTCATATAAAAAAACACTATTTTTAATACTTTTTTTTTATATGAAGTTTGACTTTTGTTAAGACTGTGGTTAATGGAGCAGGGGGTAAGATATGTTAATGACTAATGTAGACTGGAGTTTATATTTTTATACCATTGCTGCTATAGAATGTCAAATTTGTTAAAGTTTTTGCCTTACGGCTCTTACCTAGTATAAATTCGCCGAGATGTCAACAGACGTGTACAAAAACAAAGCAGGAGAGAATGCAAAGAGAGAAAAACAATTTGTTGGCAGGCAGTAAAATTTCTTTTGTAAACTAAGCGAATTTATACAAAAATATAAAAGTTGTTAAAATAAAAGTAACTGTTGATGGATTTTTTAAAAAGTGGTATCAAAACGGTTTTGGGTTCGACAGAATCAGGCCAGCAGCCAAGCGCTGCAGAGACTGTAGAAAAACTTGTAGACAGAGCAGCCTCTTCAACACTGTTGGAAGACAGACGTGATGCCTGTCGCGCACTTAAAGCTCTATCAAGGAAATATCGCATAGAGGTAGGAGCACAAGGAATGCATGCTTTAGTGTCAGTACTGCAAAATGACTGTCAGGATTGTGAAATTACATCTTACGCCTTGGATACACTTTGCAATGTAGTCGCCACAGAAGAGTTTGATGAAGAAGCAGAAAATCCTGCCGTTTCGGTTAATGTGGGTGAACAATTTACCGAAATGTTTATAAAACATCCAGAACACGTTACACTAGTTATGGGTTATTTAGAAGAGTATGATTTTCGTGTTAGACGTGCAGCTATACAACTTTTAACAACCCTTATACAAAATAAGACTAGAGATTTACAAGAACTTATATTAGTTAGTCCCATGGGTGTATCCAAGTTAATGGATTTGTTGTCTGATAGTCGGGAAGTGATACGAAATGATGCCTTACTGTTGCTTATCCAACTGACCAAAGGAAATTCAAATATACAAAAGATTGTCGCCTTTGAAAATGCTTTCGATAAAATATTCGATATCATAAGAGATGAAGGATGTGCAGAAGGTGGTATAGTTGTCGAGGATTGCTTGATTTTACTGCTAAATTTGCTAAAAAATAATTCTAGTAATCAGCAGTTTTTTAAAGAAGGGTCATACATACAACGTCTAGCTCCAATGTTTGAGTTGTCGAACAGGGAAGAGGAGGGGGAACGCGGTTGGTCTCCACAGAAAATGTCAAATGTTCATTGTATGTTGCAAGTAGTCAGGTCATTAGTTACACCAAGTAACCAACAGCAGGTGGTGGCCTCATGTCAAAAGGCCATGAAACACTCGAAGCTTTTAGAAGCTCTATGTGAGATTCTTATGGGAAGTGGCGTACCCGCGGACATTCTCACAGAAACTATTAATACTGTAGCCGAAGTGATAAGAGGAGATATTAATAATCAAGATCAATTTAGTAAAGTGATGGCTCCAAGTACTCCACCAAGGCCAGTCATTGTTGTGTTGCTAATGTCTATGGTTAATGAAAAACAAATGTTAGCCTTACGTTGCTCCGTACTCTATACATTTCAATGTTATTTGTATCGCAATTCCGCCGGTCAACTCCATGTTGTCTCTACACTCTTACCATCATCCGCTGCAGATGTTTCCAGTCTATCAACAGGTCAACTTTTATGTACTGGTTTGTTTTCTAACGACTCTTTAGCCAATTGGTTTTCTTCAGTAGCATTAATGCATACTTTAGTGGACAATTCATCGCAAAAGGAAGAACTACTACGAGTGCTGTTGGCCACGCCGGGGGGTCATAAACCGATAACTCTACTTGAACAATGTACAAATCTCTTGCAACAAGAATCCTACAAATTGCAAAGTAAAGTTGGTCTTTTGATGTTGCTAAGTATGTGGCTGGCCCATTGCCCAGCTGCAGTCAAGACGTTGCTGCAATCACAGGGAACGATGGCTTACTTGACAGCTCAAATTAGTGGCAATGAGCACGACGAAAATGAGCACTTGGTACAAGGCTTATGTACATTTCTTATGGGGCTTTGCATACAATTTAATGACAACAGTATTCCTGGGCAAAAAAGGGATGAAATCTGTCAATTAGTTATAAAAAGAATTGGCCAGGAAAATTTTTGTAATAAACTTAACGAGGTTTCTAGACATGAGGCTTACAGCAGAGCCTGCAAGCAACCTCAAATCAGAGCTAAATCTGCAAATGAATTGCTGCTTGATTATGAATATTGTAAACTATTCAAAGGTCTGGAAGCATTAGTTGTAAAGCTAGTTTCTGGTTTTGATTTAAATGGCGTGGAACTAACTGAGCTTACACTAAGTTGTGAAGCTTCGGCTTTAGTCGCTCAATACAAAGGCATAATTAGAGGTCTTGATACGCAAATCATTTCCCTTCAGCATACTGTAAAAGAGATGAAAACAATAAGTTTTGATCAAGAAAAAAAAATAGATGAATTGCAAAATCAGAATCATCAGTTAGCCGATCAGAACACCTTGCTTAAAGCCCAACTTTCGGCCCTAAAAAGTAATGATTCTTCCACAAACTCTTCTACACCCAATAATGAGAATAATTCCCACACGAACAACTCATCTACTTCAAATCAAGCCACTTTAGATGCACTTAATGCTGCTCAGTTTCAAACAAATCTTTACTATACCGAGAATTTACGTTTAAATCAAGAATTCGAAGCATTGCGTAAACGTTTAAAAGAGGCCATAGAATCTGCTAATACTGCAAATGAACAATGTCAAAAGCTTAAAAAAGACCAAGAAGATCTATTAGAACTGCTTACAGACCAGGAAAATAAAATACGACGTTATGCATACCAAATTAGAGCAGCTGGCCTGTCTGTTGAAGATGACATTGACGAAACTGATGATTTTGAACATCTAGACACACAGGAACAGTTACCTACTACAACAGATTTAATAAGTAATTCAAGTCCTACACAAACGGAAAATATTTGAATGTAAAAAACTATAAAAACATTTTGTATATCCATATCGTTAGCTGAAATGCAAAACTATGTAATTATCAGGAATACAGATATTCACCCCAATCACGAATAATAATTCCCATAAAAAACTCCCAAAATTTCTATCGTGAATGATTTATACCGTAAAATACAAGTAAATTGTTATTGGTATCATTCACAATAGAAAAATTTGGGAGTTTTTTCATGGGAATAATTATTCGTGATTGGGGTGATTGAGTTTTAACATGATTATGATTCATATTACCATCATTAATGTTCTCAATTATGAAAAAATTAATAAAAATTACTATAAGTAAATAATGAAATTAAAATACTTTTTCTTTCTCCTGTAAAGAAGTAGTTACATTTGTCAGGTGGTTTGCATTTCTCCTTTATATTTTGCAATATAATGTAATCGCGGCTTTAGGTAGTTTCTGAAATTGTAAAAGTTCAAGATATTTTAGAAATAACAATTCAGAAATTCAAAAACTTAAAGTATGCAGTTTTATTTGTCCTAGTAAATAACAAAAACTATAGACTTGACTACAAACATAAAATTTCAAGACTTTGTTGGATCGCCATGGCTATCAATAACTGCCTGCAGGAGGCTTGGCATAGAAAGTAACAAGCTTTCTATTTTAGAAAGCGATATTTCTGACAAGATTTTTTTAGAGCTTCTTTTGGTGACTCTGTTCTTTATTGATATTTTTGCTAATTTCCGCTTTATTAAATCCCAAACGTGCTCAATTGGGTTTAATTCTGGTTATTGAGGTGAGCAATCTGAGAGCATAATAAAGCAACCACTCTTTAACAGAAAGTGCGGTGTATTTGGGATCGTTATCCTGTTGAAAGATCCAACGGTATTAAAGGCCGAAAATGTCGACGGATGCTTGCAAATTTCTTTCCAATATACTCTTGTAAAGATTCATTATGCCATCAATAAACTCGAAATTCCTAACCCCGGCTGTTGCAATCGCACGCAAACCATAACATTGCAACCTCCATGTTTTACCGTAGGAACCAAATTTTGTGTTCAAAGAGCAGTGTTTGGCTTGCGCCAGACTTTTGCACGTTCATCGCTTCCAAATAAATTAAATTTGCTCTCTTCTGTAAAAAGAGCTGTTCTCCAGAACTCAGCGTCTTTGTTTTTATATTTATTTGCAAACTCTAGTCTGTCTTCTGTTTTGTTCACTTATCAGCGGCTTCTTTCGGGGAACTCTGTTTTTATTTCCGTTTTCTCGCAATGCTCTTTGTACAGTTCTTGGATGTACATACATAAGTATGTATGTATGTTACTTGTTATAATTATTAGCGATATCATCTAAAAGTTTTGGGGCATTTATTCTTGGATTCTTTTTCACTTCTCTTACGATGTGGTTGATATCACGATTGGAAAGTTTTTTTTTGGTCAGCCGCTTGGCATATTTTTTACTGAATTATATTATATTTTCTAAATACATATATATTTTGAATACTAGAAAAGGGTACCAACATTTAATAACTTTCCTATTTCTCGATAGGACTTTCCTTCTTTAAAATGTTTTATTATTAAATGTTTAACGCTGGACTCAATTTTTTACCTTTGCCCATAATTTAATTGAATTTCCAATGCTGGCAATAAGAGCGATACTAATAACAAGTGATGGTTTGCGAGAAAAGAATTTGATCGAAATATAAATATAACTTTACTTATGAGAAATGAAAGAGAGTTTTTTTGTTTTGCAAGATGTACATATTTAAACTTTTGTACGCTGCATTTTGTTGTTATTGTAAAATTCACCGTTTCATTTGCAATGTACATATGTACAAAGAATTTTTAGTTTGTGTTTTCTGTTATTTATAAAAACAAATAAAACTGTATACCTACTTCAAAATTTCCTGAAAAGTTTACTTTTCAAATTATATGAATTTTATTTGAACTATTTTTGAATTAATAAATTAATTATTTAGGCTTATGTTCTTAATTATAGAGAGATAAAGAAAAATTAGATACCAGCAAAGCAGAATGCATTTTCTAGACAGCTACGTCCGTCATCAGTACTCTTCGTATCGATCTACCCGGTAGTTTCAATTGTTATTAATTTTCTATTTAAACAAACTTATCAAAGAAATAGAATCTGAGAAAGCCTAAATAATTAATTTATTAATTCAAAAATAATTCAAATAAAATTCATATAATTTCACAGAGTGGACACGGCTTTGACATTGTTAACTTCAACACTATTGTGTTAATAATCAAAAATATACATTTGTAAAATAAAACAATATCTAATTGTTGTTAATTGCTAACCAAAGGATAGCTAATAGCAAGACAGATAATACCATTTTCAAATAAAAGAAAATATATAAAGAGAATAAAAATAAAGAAAAATGTTTGCTAGGTAGTATAATATAAAAAAGAAATAGAGTTTACAAGTGTAAAAAAACAATTTCAAAAAAGGTCTATCTTCTATGAAATATAATGTAAAATAAAAATTTCTCAGATTCTATTTCTTTGATAAGTTTGTTTAAATAGAAAATTAATAATTGAAACTACCGGGTAGATCGATACGAATAGTATTGATGACGGACGTAGCTGTCTAGAAAATGCATTCTGCTTTGCTGGTATCTAATTTTTCTTTATCTCTTTATAATTAAGAACTTAAGCCTAAATAATTAATTTATTAAATTTACTTTTCTTTAAAAAAAATTTTTGAGGTGTATTTAACCGTAGAAAGATAACCTTATTTTTTCGTACGGTAAAGATAACGTTACGTCTGAAAGACGTATTGTTTCTAACATCCTTTTAAGGAGTTATTGATATCATTTAATAATTGAATTTTCTCTTTGATAACAAAAAAATGTGGTAAATAAATATAATAATAGAAACAAAAAAACAACAAATTCAATAGAGATCAAAAATTAACATTTTATACACAGCCTTTCGCAAAGGATTAAATTTTTTTTTTTTTTAAATTCATTTAACTATTTGTATATAATAAAAGCTTTGTGAATAAAAAAAATCTTTCTTTTATGCCATTATATGCAAGTGGTGCAGATACCGATACGTCTCCGAGACGCATGTTGTGTAATTTCTCAGAAATATAATCAAATTACCGCACGAAAACAACCACCATTAGCAAGCTACTGAGATCAACTGAGAATACTGAGCATATAAATTTTCTCTCACTACAAACCACAGAGATGGAGTACAAAATTAAATAGGCATACGTCTGATAGACGTAACTTATCTATGCAGGGTTAAATTTTTGCCTTTGACTGTATAGGGTGTATATCTGTCTTGCAAATCAACTGTTCCTTCATTGTTAAAACATTCTTCGAAACCTTTCCTTACTTGCTCTGCAGCACCTCTACCAACCGTTATACTGGTTGCAGCCACTCCATCAAATTACTGTGCACTCAATGCCGGTCCTGTCGAATAAGAAGTGCTTTTGTGGCTCAATAGGTTAGGCAAAACACAGCATGTTTTTGTTATTAGTTCAACATTTTTAACCGCCATACACTTACATTTTATTTTTAAAACTCGGAATCTGTTAGATAGTATACGAAAAGTATACTCAACAACATGTCTTGCGAGTGAGATACGAATGTTAAAAATTTTTCGTTCCTTTACGTTTGTCCTATGGCTTCATTATGTGCTTTGAAGTGGAAATTAATTATCGGCGACGATAATATAAGAGATTTTTCTCCCGTTTCCAATTACCTTTTCTTGTGGGAATTAAGTATCAGCATCGTCCAAAACCTTTTTCAAATCACTTTGATTACATCCAATGTTGATATACTGTGAGCGTCTAAAAAAAAAGTAAACAACGCCTAGGTATTACATAAGAACTGTAGGTCTATAAGTTAAAAAATGTCTACTTTTAATATTTGATTTGTTTTCCATTTGCTTTCTCAACTTCAAGGCATGAATTCCACAAGGTTTCTCGTTATCTCGGGAGAGGTTTTGTTCCATTCTTCAATTAAAGCCCTTTTCAGTCACCCTTATTACAAATTGTCCTCTGCCTGATATTTCTATCAAGGTGCTCCCACAAATGTTCGATAGGATTAAGGTCTGGGGACTGCGGTGGATGATCTAGAGTCCTAAGCGTTCGATATAAGAATTAGTCAAACAGATGTTCGGGATTTTGTGATCAAAATATTTTTTTGGAAAAAATGTATGAACAAAATATTTTTGCAATATTGAGGAAAATGTCAGTATGTATTTAGTAATGAAAAGAATATATGTAAAAGTGAATAAAATTTTGTTGGTGTATTGTTTTTCTTTAATTTAGCGAGGATATCAAACGATAAAATTTAGTTTTTCCTTTTTAAAATTAGGTTTTCATTTTAGAATAATAAATAGTAAACAAATCAGGGATGAAATATTTATTGCAATTGTAATTTTTCGGTACAATTATGGTTTTAAAATTGGTATTGTACAGTTTTTAATATATTTTGAACAATAAACATATTTGAGTTTTGGAATGTAAATATTGTAGAGGTTTCTTTGAAATAAGAATGTTTATTAGCACTGACTAACCAAAAATATTGACATCTAAAACTTAAATCAAGTTCTGTTTTTGGCGTTGATAAGTGCGGACGCGATTTTTTTTTTTAGCTCGCATTAACAAAAAACAAAACATACATTGTGTGAATAATTTCAAACAAAATCAAAAAACAAACCTGCTTTAATACAACAACAAAGTTGTCTGTAATTTTTTTTTCTTTCTTTCTCTTTGTTTTTTACAACGGCATATTTAATTGCTACTTTAAAAATAAAACAAAAACAATAAGGGCTAATGAGCCTCTTTAATTTAAGCAACAAAAATGTTGACAATGTTGAATTAAATAAAAACAAAAAAACTGAAAATAATTTGTGTGTAAATTCTACGTCAGTTATACGTGCCCAATCTTGTTCGTCGCTTTTGCTAAGCGATGACAATAATATAACTACAAACAAGTCGCCTTCTGAACACAGTGTTACCAACAGTAATATGGATAGTGTAGAAAAACCTAAGACGCAAGTTGGAATGGACAGATATATAACTGTATTGAAAAGAGGTCGAAGCCCTAAATCTTCGCAGATTGCACCAATGTCCAAAGTACTTAAAGATAAGGAGGCTAACGGAATAAGTTCCCAAAATCGTTTTGCTATTTTAGATAGCGAAACAAGCGAACAAAAAATGGCACCCAAGTCGTTTAAACCACCACCAATTTTTTTAAGGGAAAAAAATTCGAATGAATTAATAAATAAGTTAATTTTAGTTATCGGGGAAAATTCATTCTATGTAATTCCAATCAAGAGTGGTAACATTGATGAAACTAAAATTCATTTTATCGACGAAAGTAGTTATCGTAAAGCAGTAAAGGAGTTTGAAAGCTGCAATAAGAACTTTTATACCTATCAGCTGAAGAGTAGCAAAGGCCTACAGGTAGTCATCAAAGGTGTAGACCCATATGTTAATCCAGTGGAAATAAAAGCTGGCCTCCAAAAAGAAGGATTTCAGGTTAAAAGCGTTGACAATCTCAGAAATCGAGAGCGTGTCCCTCAACCTCTATTTCGCGTTGAACCGGAACCTTGGGACATAAGATTAAAGAAGAACGAAACGCATCCCATTTATAATCTAAAATATCTGTTACACCGCAGGATAAGTGTAGAGGAACCACATAAGCGGTCAGGACCGGTTCAGTGTTTAAATTGCCAAGAATACGGCCATACAAGGGCTTACTGCAAGTTGCATCCGGTTTGCGTTGTGTGTGGAGAGCTTCATTGTTCCGCCCAATGCGACAAACCAAAGGATGACTCGAAGGTTAAAAAATGTAGCAATTGCGGTGGAAATCACACTCCTAACTACAGAGGCTGTCCAGTTTTTTCTGAGGTAAGGAAGTCAACTCAGAAATTAAATACTTCTGCTAGGCAGCCACAATACCAAGCAAATGCTCATTACCCTCAGTTAGCTCAACCCACAACCAAACATGTTTCATACGCGGATATGTTAAAATCCAATCATGTTTTAGCACACAAAGCGACACCTACAACCAATTCTACCCCAAATATGCATCCAGAAGTTAAAGAACAAACTCCATCTAGTAACTACAATCGTCTCGAAGCAAGTATCGAGACATTAGTGCATTCGTTAAACAGTTTTATGAGCTCTATGAGCAGCATGATGCAAGAAATGGTTCGCATGCAATCTATAATGTTGCAGGCGGTACTTAACAAATCATGAACTGTTTAAAAATATGTTTCTGGAACGCAAACGGCTTACGCCAACACAAAAATGAACTCGAGTACTTCTTGAAGAACCAACAAATTGATGTCATGATGGTTTCAGAGACTCATTTAACAACAAATAGCTTTTTTAAAATCAATGGCTATATATTATATGACACTAAAGACCCCCGTAGCAGAGCATGTGGTGGTTCAGCAATACTAATAAGGGCTCGAATTAAACATCATTTACTGTGTGATTTTTGTTAGGACTACCTTCAAGCAACAAACATCTGTATTGAAGAATATCATCAAAACTTTGTTATTTCTTCGATTTATTCACCTCCTAGCTTTCAAATATCAGAGAGTCAATATAGCGACTTTTACAAATCACTAGGTCCCTGTTTCATAGCATCAGGTGACTACAACGCTAAACATACGTTTTGGGGATCACGCCTAATAACTCCAAAAGGTCGTGTTTTATTTGACACTATTTCAAAAATGCGTCTGAATGTGATATCAAGTGGACAACCCACCTATTGGCCTACTGATCGACAAAAAATACCTGATGTTATTGATTTTGGCGTGACTAAAGGTATTTCGAGAGAAATGATTAAGGTTGAAGCGTCACTCGAATTATCCTCAGATCATTCACCCACTATTGTCTATATATGAATCAGCAAAATATCGTGTCGCCAACAACTTTCACAAGCATTAATTGGTTGAAATATAGAAAGTATCTCAGTACTCATTGTTCGGAAAACATTGTTCGGAAAACATACCGCTAAGAACACGAGAAGATGTGGACCAGAGTCTAATTTATTTTGATCAAAACCTTAAATCAGCTGCCCAACATGCGACAGAAACCAGAAAACCAGCTAGATACAATCAAATTTATTTTGTAGATGTTGAGCGGCTCTTGGCTGAAAAAAGAAAAATTGTGCTTTTATTTTTGTTGTTAGATTTATTTCTATGGTTTCCTTAAAGTGGAAATTATCAGTTTAAACTTCTTTAAATTAACATTTCTGGCTAACAACGGCAGATTCCTTTATGGTTGCCCTTTTAGTACAATTACGTTTTCAAAGGCACTATTTTATGGTCTAATCGGTACAAATTTTAAGTCCTTCCTGACGCCACCGTAGTCTACTTACTAACTTTTGCTAGTAAAACGTTCATTTACTTTTTCATATTTAGGAGAGCAATTATGTAAATTTCTGTTTTAGTCTCTCGTTGCTAGTTTCTGCTAGGAAAGTTACTGAACAGACTTAATGCTTTCACAATTGGACATAAACAAGACAGACAGATTTTTGCACATTTTACTTTCGGATTTGTTTACTTTACATGTGTGTGTGTTTAAAAATCTGTGTTAAATATACTTTGTTGAGAAATTTTAAGCAAGTAGACGCCGACTTGAGAAATATGTGAAGCAACAAAGAAAAAAGCAGAAAAAATATCCAGTAAGCGGCATTTAGACGGTCAATCGCGGGTTGTTAGCGCGGCGTGATGGCTAACCAACAAGCTCGTGTAAACGAAAAAAATCGTTTTTGTCAGCCGCGCTGGATGGAAATCAAAAATTTTTGATATTTGTGTTTGCCGTCACGCCATCAAGCTTGTCTAAAAGCATGTTTGTCAACCAGAGTGTAAATTTCATTTGTATTTTTGTAAGCGACCAGGGTGGTTACTATGTAACTCGATTCTAAAGTATGAACAGCTCGAAAGTTGTATTCGATCCGAATTTAAACTCGTACCATGTAACAGTTTCGGATCGAGCGAGAAGTGCTGGCACTAATTGAAATAATTTTGGCACTACTTTCGAATGTATTATTCAACATTGGCAGCATTTATTACGCAAATAAAAATAGATGCGGTTGCCCTTTGGATGGAAAATGAAGACGAGCGATTAGAACGTAAAGTCATACGCGATGGTGTAGATTTTATGCAGTTGACGGATGTAATGTAAGTAACAATTTATTAAATATGTTGTATGTAACTAAATATTTTTATTTGTAGGTTTGTACGAAATTTCCGGCTTAACAAGGAAGCTTTTAAATATATGTTGGAGAGCATTAGTGCGCAGCTGCAAACAACACTGAGATCGACTGCTGTAACACCAACAATCAAATTAGGTGCTACACTTAAGGTTCGTGGACAAGGTGGGTACCAACACCAAATCGGTCAAGACCGGTTTTCTGGCTTGGCACAACAAACTGTGTCAAACTGCATCAAAGAAGTGTGCAATGCTTTAGAGAAGGTGTTGTGTCCCAAACACATAAATCGCTAAGCTAAATTGTTGGTAGCTTGTTTGGCGTCCGGAGCTTTTATATAGCCCTTAGCCAACTGCGGATGCTCTGTCATAAAGTTGAGAATAGTTTTAAATTGCCTTTGCTTCGTATTAATATTTTTCGTAGCATTTACCCTATTGAAAAAGACTTGTATTAATTTTTATCTATAAATATATATAAATTTAACAAATACTTGCATTTTTAGCGTTTGGTGTCGATGTTTTGATTTATTTAAGTTTTTTTTATATTTCATCCGTTAGCTCAACATCAAACGAGTACAAATGATAACTTTAGAGCGACTTTGATATTTACATTCGAAGTACATAGTGTTGCACATCCGAAAGTAGAGTACGAGTATCCCAAAAGTAGCAAATGTATTTACGAATTCGAGTTAGTTGGTAGGAAAAATCCGTATCCGTAATATTTAACTATCGAATCGAGTTACATAGTAACCCCGCAGTAAATATGTATCGGCTATAGCGCTTGTTTTTAAGAGAATTTATTGTTTTTGCATGTGGATTAGTTTTTATGTATGGTATTGTATGTAAAGCGTTTTTATTAGAGATTATTTTTAAAATATTTCATTTATGTAATTATTGTGTGTGTGTTTATATGGAAATATTGATTGTCAAAATTCAAGGTAAAAAATCGTATGTAGACGAGTTACCAAAATATTATTTATTGGTATTTTTCAATTATTATAAAGGAAAATCCCATAACGAAGTTGTGAAAATGTTTTCCTTCAACTTAGGACAGCTTCTAACATTATTATCTGTTCTTAAAATTATTTATTTGTTTTTGCATGTGCATTAGTTTTTATGTATGGTATTGTATGTAAAGCGTTTTTATTAGAGATTATTTTTAAAATATTTCATTTATGTAATTATTGTGTGTGTGTTTATATGGAAATATTGATTGTCAAAATTCAAGCTAAAAAATGGTATGTAGACGAGTTACCAAAATATTATTTATTGGTATTTTTCAATTATTATAAAGGAAAATCCCATAACGAAGTTGTGAAAATGTTTTCCTTCAACTTAGGACAGCTTCTAACATTATTATCTGTTCTTAAAATTAAGATAGATTTAATTAAACCTTAAACAGGCACAATAAGAAAGGTTTTTACGGTGTATTGAAACTATTCATGAAGACTTTAAATTTTCTTTCTGTTTAAATAAAATATTACATACATTATTACATTTTCCTATTTCTTCACACAGCATGAATTAAAGAGATTTTAATGAGGCATAACTCTGACCAGATACTAAGAAATTCAATATTTCTAAAAGGTGTTCTTTTGCTAAAATATATAAAGAATATTTGTATTTTTTCAATAAATTTTTTATTAGAAACTGAAGAATAAATAAAAAAATATAATCATTCTCTAAGAATTCCATTGTCCAAATTCGTTTCGTACTCTTCTGATTGTCGTCTTTCTATAATTCATCAATTAATAAAGCAGCAGCTAAATTATGCGCCATCTTAAATAAGAACCTCACTACTCAGTGTCTGTTGTATAATGATGTTTCACAATCTTCGCTTGATCATGGAAATGCTAAACACTCTCTCTCATCGCGCTGCGCTGACAAGCCGCGATTCACCGTCTAAATGCCGCTGTACGATAGTCATGAAATACACGCTCTACCTCTTCAACCCCTTGCCATCAAATCTCGTCTGTCTAACCTGTTTTTGTCTATTGTGAAAGGGGACTTACTTAGTTTATTCTTTAATTGTTTTTCTTTATATTCACTCATTTAAATATGTACAGTATGCAAAATCCGTATTCGCAAAAACGGCTACAATGTAATAAAATAAATAACTAAGACTTTTTTTTAATAATTTTAAAAACAAAATTCATACTCGTACACATAAAATTTATGTAAAATAATTTTAAAACTAACTTTTATATTTAGTTGAATAACTTTACATTAATTAAGCTTGGGAATATACAATTCAAAAAAGTTGTGTAAGTTAATTTATTTTTAACAAAATTTACGATGTTTAGAAAATAGTGTATTTTCTAAGGGTGTACGAATATGGATTTTGCATACCGTACATACATATTACATGCACTCAATGTGGATGGTATGTAAGTATGCATATACAAAAGAAGAGGTAAAGAACAAAATTGTGTTCTTTTTTAAAAGTAAATTAAGCAGAACGTTTAAACAATTTTTTTTTAATTTGTGCAAAATTTTATTATAAATAAAAAGTACAGCCGCTCTTAAAAGTTGATTTTTAATTTACTCGGTTTACAAGAGAACCAACATTTATTTAAAACAATTTTTGCATTTCTTTAAAACAATTTTTGCATTTCTTTAAAACAATTTTTGTATTTCTATAAAATCAATTTTTATGTTTCTTGAAACAATTTTAAAGTGCTTGAAACGATTCAAATAAAAAGTGCTTCTAAAATAAAATAAAATCAAAAGACTAACTTAATTGTGCTGCAAAAAGAACTGTGAAGGAAAAGTTAATAAATTATCAAAAATAAAATCGTGTTTATAAAACAATAAAAAAAATGTCACAAACCGATTATAACTGCAACAAGTGTTAAGAAAACGACACCGAGCAAATGGTGCAGTGTGATAAGTGGTATCACTATGAGTGCGTTGGAGTAAATAGCGACGTTGAAAATGTAAGTTAGAACTGTTCCTTCGTTGCTATTAAAAATAGTGCTTTAAACGTGGATCCATCAGCACGGCCGCATATAAATACCACAACTAAATTTACCACAGGTTTAAATGTATCGTGATCTCCTAATATCCAAACCGAAGTACCCCTTTCAGATGCACCTGGCTCATCGTCAGGGGAAAAAGCCTGTCAGCCAACAAATGTAAATAATGATGGATATGAAAAGGGCAATCCAGAGAAGGTTACAGGAAATATCTTGCAAAATAGAGCAACAACAGGTGACAAATTTGTACAGCAAAATTTCCCTTTCCCAAGAGTTAAATTTGGAAATATTTCCAATAAATAAAATAAACAAAATCAGTTTAAAAACTAACGTAAAAATAGAATTTTACATTATTTCAAGGTATATTTATTTTACTAGGTAGTGGCGTCCCTACAACAAATACAACAATACAAGAACAACATGGCATTTTGTTGTTGCTTTGTAGTTCGAAATATCAGAAAACATATAAGAAAATTGAGAAGGCCTGTATGTGTTTTATTGCTTTCTCACTTCTACACCATAAAATTTCTGAACACATACAACTTTTGACATGTCGAACTACTAAATCAGCTGGTCGGACGACACTACCTAGTAAGATAAATATACCTTGCATTATTTTATAGAAAAATTCTGAAAATGTAAGCAATGTGAATTCTGATTAAAATGTTTATACAATCATAAGTTTTAACATTGTCGTTTTATAGAAATGTTTAATTTAAAAGGTGTTATGTTTTGTTAACATTAAATAAAATACAGGAAACAATTGAATAGAACAATTCTTAAATAACTAACTTATAGGGTATTATCGTAACTCCCCCTTCGTTTGATTGAGGCTCCGACGAAATATATGTATATATCTGAATGTACTTGTTACCTTTTCGTGTAACAATGATACAAATAATAATTAGCATAATGACATTTGTTCTGTAATAAAAATTATCTTTTAAAAATAATTTTTTTGTAATACAAATTTTCAAGTCGAATAAATATGAGTTTTGTTTTCATTTATAGTAATCCTCCTTCTAACACGGTGGATTGGTTCCGCGTTAAAGGAAAGCGCGTTATACGAGTATTCTCATATAAATAGTTTTTTTACTATACAAAAACTAGGAACACAAAATTATAGCCTGGCCCACGATGTCGTCTGCTGATTTGCGCCCCACTTAAAGTTTTCAACACGAAAAATCGATCGACAATAAATGCGAACAAAAACGTAATCATTTTCATACAATTTTGCGCCCCAATATGAAATGTCATGCGATCATAAATGTCAAAATCAATCACCTGTGTTGTGGTTGTCGATAGATACAGAAAGAAAAAAATTTAACAAAACAAAATACATAGTTTATTGTTCATTTTAAAAATTTTATAATGGAAAGTAAATGGAAAATATATAATTTGTAATATTATACAATTTAAACCAACAAAAATTATTTGTTTAGCATAAAAAATCAAGTTTGAAGCAGCTGCAGGTTCTTGTAGAATATATGGAGGCAAATCCAGAATTCGGAAGAGGATCTGCTGTTTATGGAAGCAAAAAACTGTCAATGGAAGTGCAGTGGGTAAAGCTCACCAAGAAACTGAATTCGCATTGGCTACCAATGCGTGGCGTTGTTGAGTGGAAAAAGGTAAGGAACTGTGTAAATTAGCTACGCTAATATCTACAACAATTTTTATTTACTCCTTATTTTGGGCTCTAGGTCATTACATTTATTTAAATAAAACTCTCTTTTGTTTTATTAAATAACAATTGTAAAACTTTTATTTTCAATATTTCGAACACCTTCGGTGTTCTTCTTCAGGAACTAAAAATATACAAACAATAAACAAATTTTAAAAAACACACAGAACAACATTAATAATAGTAATGAAAAACATTAAAAAATTATTATAAAGTTGCCTTACTTTGAGTAAAGCTGTTATGCTTACTAAAGCTTTTTTTGCTTATGTTTTGTTAATATATGTCTGTACGTGTGCGCGCAATTTTCTGTGTCTCTCTTATAATTCCTCCTTCTGTCCTCGAGTGTGTTAATAATATGCAACATTTCGATTATGTACCTCTTCTTGTAATTATTTTCTTGTTGTAATATTTTTGTATTTCTATATTGGGAGAATGTTTTTTTGTTGCACAGTGGACTGCTAACGCTGTTTTTTGTTCAGTTGTCCCCTTTCTGGTTTTATAATCTGACTTGTGTGCAACCAATATTGTCCTTAACTTCGACTTTGTCGTTCCAATATATATTTCCTTACAGTCGTTCCACCCAACTCCGTAACAGGGAATTTTGTATATTACATTTGATTTGTCAATTTTTGTTTTAGTGTTTGAAAACACCCTGTTTAAGGTGAAGTCAGTTTTCAGAGCAATATTGACGTTTTGTTTGTCGTAAATATTCGACTTTATGATTCTCTCTGAAAAACCTGGGGCATGCGTCATATATTTATAAGTTCTCTCCTGTTTTGATACTGGCATGTTCTTTAGATCTTTTTTGGCGTTTTTATGATGTTTGTTGCCATCATAAAAGAGAAACTGTTTTTTGTAAAATTTTTCTTACTCTCTTAATGTTACTTTATGGTATTTTGTATCACTTATTTGAAATACCCTTTTCGCGAAATTCCTTGCAGTGTTAATTTTTACGTATTTTGGGTGATTGGAATAAAAATTGATAATACGTCCTGAAGCAGTCGGCTTTTGATACCAATCTGTTGATATTGTATTATGTTGTCTAATAATTAATAAATCTAAATATGGTAATTTTCCCTCTTTCTCTAATTCCATCGTGAATTTTGGTCAATGTAGTTTTCTAGAAGATTTTTGGTTTTCAATATTATTTCGGGTTGTAATGTATTGTTGAATCATTGACCATTTTCATATGAAAATTCTTAACATAATAATTAAATTTAAACATAAAGAGATAAATAACAACCAAAAGGTTTTAGAAGAAAATACATACATACATACCACAAAACATTATGGGAGAAGATTACAGGTTATTCTTTGAAAGCGAGAAAATAATTTATGAAAATATTAAGAGAAAAAGAACGGAGACACAAATCAAAAAATTTTACGATCTGAAAAACTTGCAAAATGAAAAGCCACACATAAAGTATAATAAAGATTGGTTCATAAACAAGACAAACATAGAAATTCCAACAAGTGTACAAAAATTATTATCATTAGGCCCTAAATTTGCTCTACCAATCGAGAAACAACAATTTCCCATTTTCAAATGCATTGCCGACGGAGAAGATATTATTCAAACTAACAAGGAGAAAGAGAAACAAGAGATAGCAAGAACCAAACTTGTAATGACGATGGATAATTACCTCAATAAACGATCGTTAACGCAGATAGAAAGAGATATGACTAACACAATGGAACAAACTAAGAAATTTTTGAATAAAAATAAAAATGTTTTAATACTTAGAGCGGATAAAGGTAACATTACAGTAGCAATCGATAAAGGTGAATATGAAATGAAGATGAGAAGCATTTTACAAGTAATGTGCACATACAAAAGACTGAAAATGGATCCAACTACAAAACTACAAACCAGAGACCTGCATGAGTTGATTCACTTTCGCTGTCCACTCACATTTAAATTGCTTTTGTTCTGTCTTTTAACATCAATATGTACTACTGATATTGCTTGCAGTGTTAACTCTCTAAGAATTGACTGTTATTGACACACCCTTGTTTTATATGTGCTGTTAGCGAAAGTGTGTAAAAATTTCTTGGAGTTGTTTGATTGTTTTGCAGAACACTCAAACCACTCACAAATGCACGTTGTTAAAGTATTGACTAGCGTTCGAAAAACAATGTTATAATGTTTATGTAGGGCTGCAATTCTGTTAATAAAAATCTTGAAACATCTATGTACGAGATGAACATATTTAAAGAAAGCGGTAATTGGGTTCAATTTTTATGAAAAATAATTATTATTTTAAGATTATTATACCTAATACTTGACAAAATTAGTGGACAATATAATAAAATAATAATTTCAAGTATTTTTTAAAATACTGTCATATACAGAAGTACTTAACAAAAAATATACTTTTTTGTGAAAGAGTTTTATGATAAATTCATTGTTAATGAGAAAAATTTAAATAAATTTAAATGTATGTTGAAAGTACAGAAAGACATTTCTGTTTTTACATGCAAACTTTTTCTTGTGAAGTAATAACCCAACTGGATTTGCTACATTCGTTAAATTCTTTTACCTGCCATAAATGGGCTATTTGAATACACAAATAAACATCAAATTCAATTGAAAGAAGGGTTAAGAGATTGCAAGTATTCCTGGAATTCATGTGCATATACTCGTATTCTATTTTTGCAAAAATATTTAATGAATTAAATGAGATAATTATAGTAAGGCAAACAAATACAGTAATTATTTTTTCTATTTGAAAAAAACAAAATAATTGACAAATACCTAGTAGTGTGGATAAAGAAAAATCAAAATAAACAAAAGTGTTAATACCTACAATTTTGTTCATTAACTAAATTCTCCAGAGAAAAATTACAACACCGGTTATATTCGAGTGTATTACAAGAATTAATTTTTATTTATAAATTCAATATGGTTCACCAGTATATTTTTACAGTTTTTAAAATTTCCCCAACAAACTGACAATTATTTAGGAGGCAAAACCAAGGCATATAATTTTGACATTTAAAATGCATTTAAAAGTATGAATTCATTTAAATTGAAACAAAGTACAAAATTGAATTTAATATTAAAAAAAAATGAAATGACGAAACACCGGCCCCATTGAAGGACCTGCGGTCTTCAATCCACAGGCAGAAGCGCCAATTTATGGACTAGTCGAGTGACAACGCCGTTCTTAATCTTCACTCTCGCTACTCTGACTTTGCTGTCTGCGCATCCTGAACTCGACCGGTTAGCCACTGCAGCGGTGGAGTGTTGTCCTCGTGGACGACGACGAGCTTGCCGACGGCCGTTTCCCACAGACCGCCGAAATGTGGAGCTCGTGGCGGAATGAAGTGGAAGGTCATCCCCTTGTTGGCAGCGTACGACGCGACGTCTTTGGCACTGGCTTCCATTGCCTGTCGAAGCTCCAGTAGCTCTCGACTGGCACCGAAAAAATTGGTTGCGTTGTCGCAAAAAAACTTCTACGGGAGACCTCTCCTGCCGATGAACCTTTGAAGATATAGAATAAAAGAATTTGAAGAGAGATCAGTTACCAAATCAATATGTACAGCTTTTGAGGTAAAACACACAAGTATAGCAATATACATTTTTACGGGTGGTCGGCCACGAATTTTAAGTGTTACATTAATTGGGCCGCATATTTTGAACGGGCGTAGAGCTCTCACCCTATGGGCGGGCAAATTTCCCATGATTTGATTCATTAATTTCGGTTTGTATCGAAAGCAATGTAGGCACTTGCGAACTACTTTCGTACATGCCGCTCTAACATTTATCAGCCATATTCTGTCTCGCAAAATAGCTACCAATGCCTTTGCTCCAGCATGACAGTTAGTTAAGTGCAAATGTCTTAAATAAATGGCGATGAAATGCGAGTTCTTAGACATCAAAAGGGGGAATTTTGCATCATATGCAATTGGTGCATTTAGCCATCGCCCGCCTACCCTAAGTAGTGAAAACGAGCGATGTTCGTCTTTGTATTGGTGGACGAATGGATTCAGACGTGAAGGAATGTCCAGTTCATTTCCTTCGCTGTAGGTTCGCCCAAATTGCGGCAGTTGTTTCCTCGAGCAATATCAAGAAAACGAAACACGTAGGTGAGCACTCGAATCATTTTAGTATATGATGAATAGCTCTCAATCACCTTTAAAATATAGTTATTATTTTCCTCTACAGCGAGGAAAACGTTTGATATTCGCTTTTCTAGGGATTTTTCTTCAATTGTCAGATTGAAGTGGTTGCTTACTGGCCACGTGTTACTCGCTTGGAGTAGGAAACTAGGACCGTTAAACCAAATAGAATCAACCAATTCGTCGACATTACTACCTCTCAAAACTATATCGGCCGTGTTTTTTTTTTCATAATTTATTTATTGTATCTTCAATGTTTTTGAACTAACAATAATTACTCGTATCTTAAGTCTAAAATAAAATATTCTTTTTAAGTCCAGCCAGTGCTAGACAAAAATAATGTTTGTTTATCGGATTTTGAAATCATTTGCGGGTCATCCCTCTAATGTACGGCCAAGAAAAGCAAGGCCAAGGTTCATTCAGCATGTTACGCGCCAAAGGGTTTGGATGAGATTCAAGCCTCTTTAGATATGTGACTGCATGTTTCGCTATTTCTGCTTTAACTGATAGCATGTTTAGGTCTTTGAGGATGTTTGAATTTTTTATATACCAGGGAGCAGATGTAATAATACGTAAAATCTTATTTTGGCGCCTTTGAATTTTTTCTACATTGCTAGCTGAGGCAGTGCCCCATAACTGAATCCCATAGCACCAAATTGGTTTGAGGACCGAATTGTACAGTAGAAGTTTACAATCTAAGCTCAGAGTGGAGTTTCTGCCAATAAGCCAATTTAGTTGTACTACTTTTAGTTTCATTTGTGTTAACTTGAAGTCAATGTGGCTTTTCCAAGTAAGGCGACGGTCAAGATGTATACCCAGGTATTTAACGTCTGAAAGCTGTGGTATCATTTATTTATGCGAATAGGAGGGCATGAGTCCCTACGCAGTGTGAAAGTTATGTGAGTACATTTTTGTTCATTCACTTTTATTCTCCATTTTTCTAGCCATTTTTCCAAATTGAGTATGTGGTCTTGTAAAATTTGTGATGCTCCTTGGGCACTTTCATGAATACTTAAGAAAGCTGTGTCATCTGCAAAAGTTGATGTGTGGACTAGGGTGCTAATGTACAGTAAATATAAAATTGGTCCCAAAATACTGCCTTGGGGAACTCCGGCTTCAATGAGCTGTGGCGAGCTTAAAAAGTCACCTTCTTTTAGTAAAAACTTGCGATTCGTTAAATAATCTTTTAAAAGCTTATACAAGTTTTCGGGGCAAGTCCAGCTTTAGCTTAAATATTAGGCCTTCGTGCCAAACCTTATCGAATGCTTGAGAAACGTCGATAAAGAGCGTAGAACAGTATTTTTTTTTCTTCAAAGGTCGTTTTAATTACATTTACTAATCTGTGGGTTTGTTGGATCGTACTATGTTGTTTTCTGAAGCCGAATTGATGGTTCGGCATGCATCCTTTCGCGCTAAGAATTGGATTCAGCTTAGTTATTAATATTCTCTCAAATAACTTTGACACGTTAGATAAAAGGCTTATAGGTCTGTATGATTCTACTTTTGTGTGGTCTTTTCCTGGTTTAGGAATCATAGTTATCAAAGAGACCTTCCACTCTGTGGGAAAGTACTCAAGACTTAAGATGGCATTAAAAACAAACAGAATAATTCTGCGACCTATACGGGGCAACTCAACTAACATCCTGTTACTTGTTTTATCAACGCCAGGGGCTTTTTTGGTGTTTAAATCCGCTATTGCCCTTTCAATATCGCTAAATTCAAATCTTAGGGGTCGCCATGTGACGTGGTCCGATAGTTCTTGGATTTCAGAAATCCTGTTTGAAACAAATGTTGCCAGCGTAGATGGATGAGTCTGAATCCAGTGTAATGTAATTTCTGAATCCGTCCACAATGTTACGCTTTCGACCTCGAACGAAATCATGGGTTTTATTTTAGACCACAATTTGGCCAATAAATGGGCTGAGCATAATTTTAATCTCGGCGGAGATTTAGTCTTCAGAGGAGCAACTTTAGATTTGGCCGTTAACAAACGACAAGAAGTTTTATTAGCAGCTCTACTCCCGATCTAAATGCAACAGCCATACGCTCGCATTGAGGCGTCAGAAAATCTATGAATTTGACATTTGGATTTTGAAGTGGTCAAAACATACCTGGGAATTTCTATTATATTAATTTTTAAAAAATTGGACTTGAAATTCTCCCAAGATGTGTCTAAACGCGTGGGGATTAATTCATCCCAATCCAACTTCATAAGCCATAGCTCTTGAAGAAGAACTTTAGCTTTAATAACCAAAGGGCACACAAGTCCGAGTGGATCAAAGAGTCTTGCCGAAATAGATAATATGTTTCTTTTTGTTGCTCTTAACTCTTTGAAAGAATCATCTTCGGACGCCAATAAGTGCCTAAAGTTTTCGTGAGATCCGGATCTATTTGTACTGATTTTTCAATTGTTGCATAATCGGTCAGGTTATTATGATTCGTAAACCATTTTGTTAAATTAAAACCTGCCCATTGTAAAATATCTGTGACTTGCGTCCTGATTGTATTGAGTTCTTCGATAGAATCGGCGCCAGTTAGCAAGTCATCGACATAAAAGTCTGTTTTTATAATTTTGGATCTGATAGGTAGCAAGTCCAGCTTTAGCTTAAATATTAGGCCTTCGTGCCAAACCTTATCGAATGCTTGAGAAACGTCGATAAAGAGCGTAGAACAGTATTTTTTTTTTCTTCAAAGGTCGTTTTAATTACATTTACTAATCTGTGGGTTTGTTGGATCGTACTATGTTGTTTTCTGAAGCCGAATTGATGGTTCGGCATGCATCCTTTCGCGCTAAGTATTGGATTCAGCTTAGTTATTAATATTCTCTCAAATAACTTTGACACGTTAGATAAAAGGCTTATAGGTCTGTATGATTCTACTTTTGTGTGGTCTTTTCCTGGTTTAGGAATCATAGTTATCAAAGAGACCTTCCACTCTGTGGGAAAGTACTCAAGACGTAAGATGGCATTAAAAACAAACAGAATAATTCTGCGACCTATACGGGGCAACTCAACTATCATCCTGTTACTTGTTTTATCAACGCCAGGGGCTTTTTTGGTGTTTAAATCCGCTATTGCCCTTTCAATATCGCTAAATTCAAATCTTAGGGGTCGCCATGTGACGTGGTCCGATAGTTCTTGGATTTCAGAAATCCTGTTTGAAACAAATGTTGCCAGCGTAGATGGATGAGTCTGAATCCAGTGTAATGTAATTTCTGAATCCGTCCACAATGTTACGCTTTCGACCTCGAACGAAATCATGGGTTTTATTTTAGACCACAATTTGGCCAATAAATGGGCTGAGCATAATTTTAATCTCGGCGGAGATTTAGTCTTCAGAGGAGCAACTTTAGATTTGGCCGTTAACAAACGACAAGAAGTTTTATTAGCAGCACTACTCCCGATCTAAATGCAACAGCCATACGCTCGCATTGAGGCGTCAGAAAATCTATGAATTTGACATTTGGTTTTTGAAGTGGTCAAAACATACCTGGGAATTTCTATTATATTAATTTTTAAAAAATTGGACTTGAAATTCTCCCAAGATGTGTCTAAACGCGTGGGGATTAATTCATCCCAATCCAACTTCATAAGCCATAGCTCTTGAAGAAGAACTTTAGCTTTAATAACCAAAGGGCACACAAGTCCGAGTGGATCAAAGAGTCTTGCCGAAATAGATAATATGTTTCTTTTTGTTGCTCTTAACTCTTTGAAAGAATCATCTTCGGACGCCAATAAGTGCCTAAAGTTTTCGTGAGATCCGGATCTATTTGTACTGATTTTTCAATTGTTGCATAATCGGTCAGGTTATTATGATTCGTAAACCATTTTGTTAAATTAAAACCTGCCCATTGTAAAATATCTGTGACTTGCGTCCTGATTGTATTGAGTTCTTCGATAGAATCGGCGCCAGTTAGCAAGTCATCGACATAAAAGTCTGTTTTTATAATTTTGGATCTGATAGGTAGCGTTTCTTCGAACAATTCGCTCAAATGTGTCAGACATCGTATTTCCAGAAATGGAGCCGACGATGTGCCATAAGTCACTGTATTCAATCTATAGACTTTAAGATTTTTTGATTGATCTTCACGCCATAATATTAATTGGAAATTTCTATCGGCCTCGTCTATCAACACTTGACGGTACATTTTTTCAATGTCAGCCGTAATATTATATTTATGCATACGAAAACGAATAAGCGTAGAATATAGATCTTCTTGAATCGTTGTACCAATCATCAATGGATCGTTAAGTGAAAGATGCGTAGATGTTTTTCAAGAGGCGTCAAAAACTACACGAAGTTAGGTAGAAGTGCTTTGCGGTCGTAATACGCACTGATGTGGAATGAAATAGTGAGGAGTATTGGGAATTTGGTTGTCTGCAATAGACATATGACCCAAGTTAAGTATTCTTTCATAAAAGAATTATACATCTCTTTCGTTTGTGGTACTTTTGACAACCGACGTTCTAAGGATAAGAATCGTCTTCTGGCTGTTTCAAAAGAGAGACCCAACGTTTTTGGATCCACTTTGAAAGGTAGCGCCACTTTAAATCTGCCCGATAGCAATCGCTGAACAGATTTGTAAAAACTTTCCTCACATTTCTGGTGTTCTATTGAAAGAATTTTTGCATCTCTAGGAATTTCCTCCAATTCCCAAAATCTACGAACTATCATATCTACGAGTCGTCACTATCTTTTGTTTGACTTAAATGGCAATAATTAGAATTAATTTCTCTAGGCTCTTTGTATTTACCAGAAACAATCCAACCTAGCAAAGTCTTTTGAAGTGTTGGAATGTTTGGATTTTGTTTAATTTGACCAACGCATAACAATTCGAAGAAAATCTCAGCGCCGATTAACATATCAATCTTTTGAGGCTTATAAAAACATGGATCAGCTAATTCGATATTCGAAGGCAAGTTCCAACCTGAAGTCGAAATCGTTCGATCAGGTTGGTAATTGGAAATCGATCGAAGAATCCAGAATTGTGATGAAAATTCATAGGAATTCGTTCGAGATCTCACATTTGCTTGAAGTTTGTATTTGGCGGAAGAATTCGTTCTCCCAACGCTAGTTAAACTGAGATTTCTTTGCTCTTTTTGTAATTGTAATCGCTGTGAAAGTTCCTCGGTCACAAAATTGATTTGTGAACCGGAGTCCAGTAAAGCTCTTGTCAGGACATATTGTCCAGAATTATTTCTTATCTTAACCAAAGCTGTGGCCAAAATGACATTGTCTTTTTTGGAAGACGAATGATTTACGGAAGCTCTGGATGAAGTTGACGGCTGATTTGGATCAGAACTATTTAAAACACTTAATGTGTTTTCACTTGTAGCATAAATGTGCAGTAAAGTATGATGTGAGCGACTACAAACTCGACACTTCGACGATTTACATTTAGTAACTGTGTGTCCTTTCTTTAAGCAATTGATACAAGCAGGCACAGCGGTAAAAGAAGGACAATTTGATAAATAATGTTGTGTCGATTTACAAAATAGGCATTTCGAAATTTGTTGGTTTTGCTGGTTATCAGTTTGGCAAGAAAATGATGACTTGGATTTCCTTCTATTGTATGTGTCAGGTTTTTTATTAATGTTAGAATTAGGCTTAGCTCTTGAACACGAAGCTTCTTCAGCTGAAATATGTTGATATCGTTTATTCAAGGCTGCCTCGCAATCACTCCATAAGGGCAACTTTTGATAATCAAGTTGTTCTTCCCACTTTGATCTGGTGATTGGATCCACCTTTGTCATTACTAAATGTATTAGAATGGCATTCGTAATTGCCTTATCATCATATTAGACAAGGATTGTCATAAACGCGTGACTTGAAAAGCCTTGACAGTACCCAGAGCTTCATCAGATAGACAAGAAAGTAAATGATTAACTTTCTCTATATTTGTAAGAGAAATATCATGGTCTACCAAACTTTTAAACAAGCTTATAAAATTTTTGTACTCAGAGTACTTTCCGCTGAATTTTGGTAATTTCATAAGTGGAAGGTTACTGCGATGGGATGAATATCCAGCAATAGTATCCTGAGTGCTTTGTCTTCTAGTAGGATTTAAATATCCAACAAGCAAGCGCTTAGTCGACGCTCATAAATCTTCGACTTCAGGTCTTTCATCACTTTCTGGATCTAAGATATCAATTTCGGATTGAAAAGTCATTACCTGTTCAATATAAGAATTAGAGATTTCAAGGCGGCATTCTAATTCTATAGCGTTGAAAGAAATAGTTTTCTCTCGAAGTGATCGCAGAAGCCTGTCAATATTGTTTAAGACCTTATTTTTCTGCTGTACTACAAGTTCCAAACTATTGGAATGCCAGATTTCTTACTGCTTTGCATTTTGTTTATTTACTTCTTATCGTTACTTCGATTAAGTTTCAAAAATACTATTGGAAGGACCTCAAGAAAATTAAATAATATACAAATTTTCGAGATCTAAAAAACTTCCAACAAATTCAGAAAATAGGTATACTAAAATTGTACTAATTGACGCGATTACTGAAATATATGCAGCAATCAAACGTTTTAGTGTGCGAATTTAGTATTCTGCAACTCAACAATATTAGTTTCTGAAATTCGAAAAAAATTGTTTGCTGGGTTATATATGAAACCCTATGTATTTCTATATAGGCAACACACTTGACCAAATATATTTATTTTTGATAATAATATTTTTTTTTGTAAAACCTCAAGATCAATATTAGTTTCTCAATGTAATAAATTTACTAAATAATTGCCGTAAAAATATTTCTTTTTTGTTTCTTTTTTTTCATAATTTATTTATTGTATCTTCAATATTTTTGAACTAACAATAATTACTCGTATCTTAAGTCTAAAATAAAATATTCTTTTTAAGTCCAGCCAGTGCTAGACAAAAATAATGTTTGTTTCACGGATTTTGCAACCATTTGCGGGTCATCCCTCTAATGTACGGCCAAGAAAAGCAGTATCTCTTCTTTTTAGTCGAATGTAACCAGGTTCATTCAGCATGTTACGCGCTAAAGGGTTTGGATGAGATTCAAGCCTCTTTAGATATATGACTGCATGTTTCGCTATTTCTGCTTTAACTGATGGCATGTTTAGGTCTTTGTGGATGTTCGAATTTTTTATATACCAGGGAGCAGATGTAATAATACGTAAAATCTTATTTTGGCGCCTATGAATTTTTTCTACATTGCTAGCTGAAGCAGTGCCCCATAACTGAATCCCATAACACCAAATTGGTTTGAGGACCGACTTGTACAGTAGAAGTTTACAATCTAAGCTCTGGGTGGAGTTTCTGCCAATAAGCCAATTTAGTTGTACTGCTTTTAGTTTCATTTGTGTTAACTTGTAGTCAATGTGGCTTTTCCAAGTAAGGCGACGCACAGTGGTTCAGAAACGTTTTTCATTGGCCAAAACTCTGTAACTTTTTAACTAATAAAGATTTTTTAGTAGTTCTTTTTTTAATCAATAGACAACATCTTAAGCTTTTACCGAGTATAGCCCTTATTAAAATCGGTGCAGCGGTTGCTGAGAAATTCAAGCCTAAAGTTGAACTTTCGATTTGCTTTTTCTAATTCTTGTTTGAAATTCCGTTTCAAATGTGCCAACTCATTTTTGACTCACTTTTCCTTAAACAATTTGGCTCAAATTTGGTCCACGGGTCAATCTTGGATGACAATACAATATTTTGCTATCCTTAGGGTGGCCCCTATTTTCACTGAGGTGTATTTTCCGTATTTTCATTAGGATTGTCCAAATTTCAACTTTATGCCTAACAATACTTACATATTTCCTAGTTTTTGGTCAATTTTAAAACAAAACAGTGTAATTTAATTTTTCTTTAATTATATACATATTTATTTATAGTTATAAATAGATTCTAGGTAAATAAAATAACATTTAATATTAATGTTTGTATACTTTATTTTATTCAAATACTAAATTTAAATTATAATTATTATTCATTTGGCTGGAATATTTCCTGTAAATATTCTATATTCTGCTCTGTATTACCTGTGTCCTGTAGCAGTGCCTTAGCTTCGGCATTTAGTTCCGAATGATTCAATTTCCATTGACTTGGAATGCTAGAGATGAAGGGATCTGAAGTTGCCAATAATATATGAAATAAATCTTCATTTGTAGAAATTCGTGATATTTTTCTGGTATTATGTTCTCTGTAAAACCTGTAATCCTTATTTCTTTTTTCCTGGGCTTCCTCTGACAAATCTCCAATTGGTAATAAATGGTGCTTAATGACCTCTTCTCCATGATAAAGTACTTTATGCACTGTTGCTGACATATTTCTATATTTGTATTTGGATGTATATATAGCAGCGGTTTCCTTGGCGTAATCACCAATTTTTTTAGCATTAATTAGTTCATTGCACGCAAGTAATTCAGTAATTGTTTTAAATCTTGAAATAACAGCTTTATCAACACCTGTTATATCAGATGTAGTTTCGGGATCAAAAAAAAATCTTCTTGCGGTGTTGCCATCGTTTGTGTTACCTGATCCTTGTTTTGGTTGATCTATAATCAACCCGTACTTGAGAAATGCATCTTGAACTTGTTTCTTTTTCAATTTTCTTATATCTTTGTTGGTGTCATTATTTCTTACTGATCCTGAAGCTCCGAAGTCCAAGACATAGCTTATTTTCAGTATGTGTTCCATAAATCTTATCCTCGTATGTAGCGGTGATAATCCAAATTCAAATGCATCAATACTATCCTCCGACTTTGTTGGTTCTTGGTTTAACTGACTTGATGTTGCTTTACATATAATACAGCTGGATGAAGCTTTTGTATCAGTCAAAACCTGGGCAGTTTTTCCGTCTATCATAGATAGTATTAATTGGTAATTCAATTTAATAGTCTGTTCCTCTATCTCTAACTCTAATGGCCTTAGTGTTGAAATTTGAGCCCTAATGTCACTTACTTCATTCTTAATGGTATCATGAGTTTCCTTTTTAAATTCAAATTTTATTGGTCTGCAGTATTTTGTAGACGATAGAGTTTGGTTTTTCCAAATATAACTTGTTTGCACTGTGCTGGACGAAGGTTCCGAGTCCTCTAAGTTTTTTATCAATCGCAATAGTACAAATGACACCATGAACATATCTGTGTCTGAAATATCCTCACATAAAAATTGTTTACATTTTCTTTGTCCAGAAGACCCATCGCATCCCCATTTTTTATACAAGTTTTCTATGGGAAAATTTGTCATATACAACTTATACTGGATTTTAGGGAAATTTTACAAAAAATTGTTTTGTGTACTAAAATTCTCAATTTTCGAATAAAATTAACTTTTTAGTTAGATTCCTCTCTTTCCCCTTACGTTTTGCTATCTGCAATTTGTACTTTTGGCAGTGAATGACTTCTAAAGTAAATTTACTAGCAATTTTGATAGAAATTTGTTTGTAAAAATGTTGAGTTTTTTCATTAAAATAGAAAAAGTGTTCTACGGGCGGATCCGGGCGGGTGCAAAAGTATATATAGGCTTAAAGAGAACACTTTTGCCTTTCTTTGGGTGGTTTCGGTTTTTTGTCCTTTTTTGTCCTTTAGAAGTTATATACTACTAAACTTCAAACTTTGCGAATATATGGAGGTTTCCAATTTTAAACATAACACCCTATTTACAAATTATACAGGGTGCGCATACACCATTTCTTAAAAACAACAGTTCACCTAACATAACAAAAAAAACCGCAGCTCAATATCGATAACAGTTTTTAAGAAATCGCAATTAATATGAGATCAAATATTACAATTTTTATTTTATTTTTAAATTAACATAAATTCTTTGCCTTTAGCAGCATGCCACGCCCACTACTGCAAATATTTTGACCCAATTTTTCGGCTACCTTAGTTTTGATCTGTTTTCTTTCTGGTGACATAAAAATTTTAAGAATCTGTGTCAACAAAAAATATAGGTTTTGGCCAATGAAAATTAATTCTGAACCACCGTGCGACGGTCAAGATGTATACCCAGGTATTTAACGTCTGAAAGCTGTGGTATCATTTGTTTACTTATGCGAATAGGAGGGCATGAGTCGCAGTATGAAAGTTATGTGAGTGCATTTTTGTTCATTCATTTTTATTCTCCATTTTTCTAGCCATTTTTCCAAATTGAGTATGTGGTCTTGTAAAAGTTGTGATGCTTCTTGGGCACTTTCGTGAATTCTTAAAAAAGCTGTATCATCTGCAAAAGTTGATGTGTGGACTAGGGTACTAATTGGCATGTCCGATGTGTACAGTAAATATAAAATTGGTCCCAAAATACTACCTTGGGGAACTCCGGCTTCAATGAGCTTTGGCGAGCTTAAAAAGTCACCTTCTTTTAGTAAAAACTTGCGATTCGTTAAATAATCTTTTAAGAGCTTATACAAGTTTTCGGACAAGTTCAGCTATAGCTTAAATATTAGGCCGTCGTGCCAAACCTTATCGAATGCTTGAGAAACGTCAATAAAGAGCGCAAAACAGTATTTTTTTTCTTCAAAGGTCGTTTTAATTACATTTACTAATCTGTGCGTTTGTTGGATCGTACTATGTTGTTTTCTGAAGCCGAATTGATGGTTCGGAATGCATCCTTTCGCGCTAAGAATTGGATTCAGCTTAGTTATTAATATTCTCTCAAATAACTTTGACACGTTTGATAAAAGGCTTATAGGTCTGTATGATTCTACTTTTGTGTGGTTTTTTCCTGGTTTAGGAATCATAGTTATCAAAGAGACCTTCTACTCTGTGGGAAAGTACTCAAGACGTAAGATGGCATTAAAAACAAACAGAATAATTCTGCGACCTATACGGGGCAACTCAACTAACATCTTGTTACATGTTTTATCAACGCCAGGGGCTTTTTTGGTGTTTAAATCTGCTATTGCCCTTTCAATATCGCTAAATTCAAATCTTAGGGGTACTACGGCACTACTCTCTACTGATGACAACTCTGCTATATCAGTACATACATTTGGGGTGAAAACCTTCTTCAAATGTCTAACAAATAAATTGCCTTTTTCGGTATCATTTCTTGCCCAGTCTCCACAAGAAGTTCGCAAGGGAGGCTTACGTACGGCCGGCCTTTTAAGGTTTCTACATGAGCGCCATAATGAATAATCTGATTGTGCAGTTGCGTCAAGGTCTTCCAAGTAATTTTTCAGAGATGCTACTCTTCGAGATTCTAGCAGCTGTCTTAGCCGTTTCGTGCAATCTTTAAGTCTAGATTTGAGTTGAGGAGATCTGTGTGCTTGCCACTCTCTTCTAATTTTTCTTTTTTCAGCCAAGAGCCGCTCGACATCTACAAAATAAATTTGATTGTATCTAGCTGGTTGTCTGGTTTCTGTCGCATGTTGGGCAGCTGATTTAAGGTTTTGATCAAAATAAATTAGACTCTGGTCCACATCTTCTGATGTTCTTAGCGGTATGTTTTCCGAACAATGAGTACTGAGATACTTTCTATATTTCAACCAATTAATGCTTGTGCAAATTGTTGACGACACGATATTTTGCTGATTCCATATATAGACAATAGTGGGTGAATGATCTGAGGATAATTCGAGTGACGCTTCAACTTTAATCATTTCTCTCGAAATACCTTTAGTCACGCCAAAATCAATAACATCAGGTATTTTCGATCAGTAGGCCAATAGGTGGGTTGTCCACTTATTAGGCGTGATCCCCAAAACGTATGTTTAGCGTTGTAGTCGCCTGATGCTATGAAACAGAGACCTAGTGATTTGTAAAAGTCGATATATTGACTCTCTGATATTTGAAATCTAGGTGGTGAATAAATCGAAGGAATAACAAATTTTTTATGTTATTCTTCAATACAGATGTTTGTTGCTTGAAGGTAGTCCTCACAAAAATCACACAGTAAATGATGTTTAATTCGAGCCCTTATTAGTATTGCTGAACCACCACATGCTCTGCCACGGGGGTCTTTAGTGTCATATAATATATAGCCATTGATTTTAAAAAAGCTATTTGTTGTTAAATGAGTCTCTGAAACCATCATGACATCAATTTGTTGGTTCTTCAAGAAGTACTCGAGTTCATTTTTGTGTTGGCGTAAGCCATTTTGTTCCAGAAACATATTTTTAAACAGTTCATGGTTTGTTAAGTATCGCCTGCAACATCATAGATTGCATGCAAACCATTTCTTGCATCATGCTGCTCATAGAGCTCATAAAACTGTTTAACGAATGCACTAATGTCTCGATACTTGCTTCGAGACGATTGTAGTTACCAGATAGTGTTTGTTCTTTAGCTTCTGGATGCATATTTGGGGTAGAATTGGTTGTAGGTGTCGCTTTGTGTACTAAAACATGATTGGATTTTAACATATCCGCGTATGAAACATGTTTGGTTGTGGGTTGAGCTAACTGAGGGTAATGAGCATTTGCTTGGTATTGTGGCTGCCTAGCAGGAGTATTTAATTTCTGAGTTGACTTCCTTACCTCAGAAAAAACTGGACAGCCTCTGTAGTTAGCAGTGTGATTTCCACCGCAATTGCTATATTTTTTAACCTTCGAGTCATCCTTTGGTTTGTCGCATTTGGCGGAATAATGAAGCTCTCCACACACAACGCAAACCGGAGGCAACTTGCAGTAAGCCCTTGTATGGCCGTATTCTTGGCAATTTAAACACTGAACGGGTCCTGACCGCTTATGTGGTTCCTCTACACTTATTCTGCGGTGTAACAGATATTTTAGATTATAAATGGGATGCGTTTCGTTCTTCTTTAATCTAATATCCCCAGGTTCCAGTTCAACGCGAAATAGAGGTTGAGGAACACGCTCTCGATTTCTGAGATTGTCAACGCTTTTAACTTTAAATCCTTCTTTTTGGAGGCCAGCTTTTATTTCCACTGTATTAACATATGAGTCTACACCTTTGATGACTACCTGTAGGCCTTTGCTACTCTTCAGCTGATAGGTATAAAAGTTCTTATTGCAGCTTTCAAACTCCTTTACTGCTTTACGATAACTACTTTCGTCTATAA